>CM034472.1:9331834-9564308 GCA_019925255.1 Litchi chinensis
GACTGAAGATTAAATAGTGACTAAAACCTGAAATCTGAATAACATATTTGTCTATTTTTCCTTATCACTGAATATGTTATAAATTTGTTTGTTTTTCAAATTTAAAATCGTCTAAAAACTAGTAAGTTGGCATTTATACCTTTTTTGCTATTTTTTGTTATGTAATTTTAATTAATTTAATACAAATATCTGACGATAAATAATTTAGTAACTTCTAAAACATTTTTTATGTACATATTAATAATATTTTATTCATAATTAAAATATGATTGAAAAATATATTAGTATTAACCATATTATATATTCAAATATATTAAATATACGAGTTAAATACACAAAACCCCTTGAGGTTAAGTCAAATACACATATATTAATATTTTACTTTTTTGTACATAATACCCCCTCATTAACAGTCAAATACACACATATTAATGGTTGATGATTAATTATCAAAGGAGAATGATGGGGTATTATGTACAAAAAAACAAAATATTAATATGTGTGTATTTGACTTAACCTCAAGGGGGTTTTGTGTATTTAACTCTAAATATATTTAATAAGATAACTAAAAATGAATGTTTAAATTGTAAATTAAAATATATTAGTTTAATTCAAAGATAATTTGAAACGAGATGTATTTAAGTTTTACTTTTTAAATATATTTTTTGTAAGTATCAAGGAAAAAAAGAAAAAAGAAAAGAAAATTTGAGTAATATAAAATTATGATAAATTTGAAATTATATTATTTTAGGGTGAATATATTTGAAATAAAAACTTTTAAATATCATTAAGTGATTTGCAATTAAGTGAAAAATTAAAAATTCTTACTTAATTTTTTCAGTTGTTTTTTTAGTAATTTTAAGTGATTTGACCATTTAAAAAGATAAACAAAAACAACTTAATAAGTGCAATTCAACACCATTAAGTTTTAAGTGGAAAAAACAAACGACCTTAGTATGTAAGACTATGTTTGAAAGGTGAAACAAAGTGTAGTAATATCTGTTAGGTTTCAAGCATAGGATAGGATGTTTTAGTATAACGTATTTGTATTAACTGGTAAACTGGATTTGTCTTATAATCTTACCTGCATAATTTAGCAATAGTGATCAATCTAACTCTTTAACAACTTTCTTTATCCCGAACATCTGCAGAATCGTCTGCCCAAGAAAGATTTAGCGCACATAACATGATGTTAATGGAAGGTGTCGGACTTTGCATGGTTATATCATTAGTAATGTGCATCTTTTATCATTGGTCTTTTAATTTTTGATGTTATCCTTCATTTTTGTGATGTTAATGAGAAAGAACCTGCTATTGACATACAAGAGCATGTGCCCAAGAAAAATTTTCTTTTGTTTGTTTATACGCACACACACTCAGAGGGAGAGACAGAGGAAGCATCCCTTGTTTTTGTGTTTTCAATTAATTTTGTGTAACAATATATTCAATTATTTGTTTTTTTTTTATGTTTAATGATTAGTAGCTTCTTTTAGTCAGGTTTGTCATCCATCACAGCCTGAGTAAATCAGTGGAAACATATTACCAGGTTTTCAATCTTTACCCACTAAAGTGTTCTTTCTTCCTAAATATATTCTTCCCAGAACTTATTTTGTTGCAGGAAAGTGGTCGTGCAGGACGAGATGGCCTTCCTTCTGAGTGCCTACTCTTTTTTAGGCCTGCTGATGTTCCTAGGCAGGTAAAGCATCTTTGACATTTCAATTTTTGTTAAGTCTTCTTGTAATTGGTAAAAGTGACACACTTCTTTAAGCAGAGTTCAATGGTCTTCTATGAGTATTCTGGATTGCAAAATCTTTACGACATCGTACGGTATTGTCAGGTAGGCTATTGTTCTCTCAGCTAGTAACCACCTTGATACTGCAGATCATTATTTTTGGCACATCAATTAGTTGAATTATAAAATTTTTTAAAATTTTGTATCTTCTTGATAACCTGCTTAAAGTTGTTTAATTAGAAAACATGTTCTATATCATAGTTTAGCCCTTTGAAATGAGATAACATTTTAACATCAGAGAGGCTGAGACTATAGGCTCCCTTGCATCTGCCCATAATTTTTATTTCCAGAGAAAATGCCCATGGTTGTTTTTTATGTCATATAATATCATCTTACGCATTAGTCTGTGGCTTTTATTGCAGTTTCTAGGGCAAAGGTATATTTCAATTTTACATTCTTGATTGCAGTTTCTAGGGCAAAGGTATATTTCAATTTTACATTCTTGAGTGTGGATTATTGTTATGGTTCTTAAAGTTCATTTAGGTCTATGAATGTGGCTTTTAGCAATCTAAAGATTGATTTACTGATTAAAAGGTTTTACATCCTACCTTCTGAAAGTTGGAGTTTAACTCATGTTAGAATATGATTCCTGACTGGAAAGAATTTGAAATACTAATTTCTTCTTCAACCTTTTAAATTGGTGGGGAGTATTGAAGAATTTCCTTTGAGTGATGCTCAGTCATCTAGCTTATCTCTTTTTTGTAGTGTAATACTTGTCCAGATGTTCATTGCACAACTTTTTCACCTTTTGTATGTTTCATTAAGCTTAATAATATTTCTTTTTCCTAATATAAAATATATGTTGGGAATTGGGCCTGTGCCATGCTTTTAATTATACAACATAAACCAGTAAACAGCACTTGTAGATATTCTATTTGTAGATTTTAACTACTTTCTCTTGATATTCCAGTCCAGAAAACAATGTCGACGGAGTACTTTTTTCCGGCACTTTGCTGAACCATTACAAGACTGCAATGGTATTATTATTGTTCCTTCCTTAAAGTATTTTGTTCACTCTTTTGAATTACTTAGTTTGAATAATACTTTCTTAATTTTGTTTTGTCTTAGGGATGTGTGACAACTGTGCATTCTCAACTGAGGTTAAGGAACTGGATGCATCCTGTATGTTTCTTTGGCTTTTTTTATATCAAGCATTAGTTATTGTATATATTTGTTCTAGAAAGCATACATACATACATGTACATACATACATACATGCAAGCATGCATACATACTTATGTATAATTAGAAATTATCCTATTAGAACAATCCTGATTTTGTTAAAATTAGTTCTATCCCTTGTGCCTTTGTTAGAGTATTTATTAACTTCGTGTTTTTAACATTTTGATGTGTATATATAATAAAATCTGTGTGTGTTATTGTTCTCAGTCAGTTTCTGATTTGCTTTAAGCGTTATTATCATCTAATTTGATCATTATTAATCCAGTTTTCTTCTTTTGTGCACATTTTTGTTCTTTACAATTCTCTTTTATTAAATTTTATCATTATAACTTTCTACTTTTCATCTTTATTCTATTTATTTTCTTAAAACTTTAAACATATCTAGCAAATTGGATATACAGATATAGAATGTTTTTGTTTTTGCTTAACATGGTTATGAATTTCAGGTCCTGCAAAATTTATGGTTTCTTTACTGCAAGATATGCAAGAAAATGATAAGAGATTGACAATGTTGCAAATGGTAGACAAATTGAAAAACAAGCATAAAGAGCTAGGTTGGTATCATGATTTAGTTTTAACGTATTGCTTCGTGCTGTCCCTTATGAATGGTGTGCATATTCATATCAAGCACAACAAAAGGAGAAGGAGAGTAATGGTTTTATATTGGTGCTTCAGTCTATAATGGCATATGCAGAAAGTTTGGTTTTAAACCCCTTTAAATGGAAGACATAAGCATTGAGGGGTTTAGGCATTGACTGTTGAAGATTTTAGTTTTGCATTTGGAAGAAGTGTTCATATCAATTGCACTAGTGATTATGAATAGGACAAAATGCATATGGAGTGTATTGTCTCTTTACAAAAAAGTTGATTGCACGCAACGTTTTTAATAGACAATACAGTGATGGTAGATTGTGTTACAGTTATTTTATATTAGATATGATGGTGGTGTAAATACCCAAATTAACTTTATATTTGTGCTTATAATAAATAGGCTCAGCTTGTAAATGAAAACACACTGCCAAGACCTTGTCTCATTGTTTTTCTTTTGTTCTCATATGGTACTTCTCTCAATTAAGCTTCAACTTGGATCTAAGCGTTCTCCCTCTTTCTCTTCTTTATTCAAGATATAAATGTAGTGGTCAACAAGAGTAGTTATGCTGATAGAGTTACGTTAAAAACCCTAAATTATGATCTAGGGTTTCACTGTCGTTGACATAGATTTGGCGCCAGGAGGATTGACAAAACCCTAAATTTTGATCTAGGGTTTCCGTGTCATTGACATAGGTTTGTGCCGTGAGGAGCGACGTTCCTCCTCCTCCTTGTGGAAGAGCCAGTGCAGTTCCTTCATGAGGAGCAGATCTTATGAAGGAGCCAACATGGCTCCTCTGTGGAGGAGCATGAATCACAAGATGTCTCATGATGTAGGAGATCGATGAACGAGCGTCTTCTCCATTGATCTCTTCTTCTCCTCCATTGATCTCTTCCTTCAGTGGGAGAATCTGCTTCTCCACTGCTGGTTGAGTAATCTTTTTCTTTTTTTTTCTCTTTTTAAAAAAAAACGTTTTCAATTTCTTTTCTTATCATTCTTTCTAATAAAAAAAATTAAAATGGTTTAGGGGTATTTTAACACTGCTGACACCATGTTTTGTCCCTTTTCTTTTCGTCTGATATATTACTTCTCTCATTTCAACTTCAACTAGTAACTTTGATGTTGTGTATGTTAACTGCTTAATATGTAGCTGCTAACAATTTTTATTTTTATTTTTTTATCTTTATCATTAAGGCACTACTTGAAATTGATACACAATTTTCCATGCTTTTTTAATAGTCTTTGGTCTGATCTGTCATCTTCTTCTTTTTGGTAAAAGCAGGTGCTGACTTGAAACGTGAAGAAATAGAACAGCTTGTGTTGCAGCTTATACTTGACCGTGTTTTGGTGAGGCTTTTAGAATTCCAATTATTTGCACAAATTTGCTTTAGTTTATTTACTTGTCTAATTGTTACAGAAATATGAAGGAAATGTCTAATTTTGAAATTTTCTTTAACAACAAAGGTAGTGGAAGTATATGAATATCTCGTTTGAAATTTTGTCTAAAAGACAACTCAAGTGGCTATTTCTAAAAGATACTCTCCTTTTTATCCTATGTGCATAATCAAGTTAAGGAAATGTATCTAGTGCATGGGAGGAAGTTATATTTATTTTATTAGGAAATTGTTGTATATTTGCAAATGAATTGTGATGTATTGACACACATTATTTTTTGAAAAGTAAAAGTTTCTGCTTCTCGAACTATACTCAAATCGTAATTTGTTCATACAAATGCATTCTTCCGAGTTTTTAAGGTAAAAATTGAATCATCTGGTTCTATTTGGTGTTGACTGATAGCATCCTTCTACAGCTAATAATTTGTGGACTTCTAACCTCAAGTCTCATTTGTATATGGCCACCGTTGACAATAGTGTTGTTGCTCATTTTTCACTGTTTTATATATATATTTTGTTTCTCCTCTTTCTCTTTAATATTTTGGAAGCAGCCTGAAAAAGCCACTGACCTCAGTCATCCACAAAATTTTCATTCTGCATAAGAATGCAATTTTATAATGTAACTTTTATCAGTACCTAATAGAAGTCCTTTTCCATGTAGAGTGAAGAATTTCAACATACAGCTTATTCAACTAATGCTTATGTAACAATAGGACCACTGGCAAAACAAGTATTGCAAGGTATGATGCTTTCTAAAATTAGATTGTATATTTATATCCCGCCCCTTTGTATTAACCCCTGCTCTTAGTTTAAGGTAAGTGAACTACAAGCTAGAATTTTATTTTTATTTCTTTTATCCAAAACATTAATGCTAGAGCTAATTATTTAGGTTATGAAGGGATTTTATGTTAAGATATTCGTCTCTTATCACTTAGTCATTTGTGCATTGTGTTGAATTTAGATACCATTTTCAGCACAGAAGATTTTGTATAAAAATTATTTGCATTTAGTGTATATGATCATCATTTTCTTTTTCATAAATAAACTACTGCTGCACCATACAAGGATCATCTAACTATAGAATTATATATAAATAAATAAATTGATCTCTGAAAACAATTTCCGATGGATCAAGATATTAAATATAATGAATGGTAGTGGAGAAAACTAGGCAATCTAGTGGAGGTGACAGGTTTGCCCACCAAGCAACATGCAACAAAATTCTGGAAGCTACATACTAGGTGGAGAGAATAAATAACTGGGTATGATCCGCGTGGTTCAAGCTATAAAAATTAGAGAGATATATAAGAGCATGCAAAATGCCTCGCATCTTTAAAATTTTTTTACCATCTATCTACATTACCAGCAACCGTTTTACGCACATCATTCGCCATTTATGAGTTCAGGTATACTGCTGTGCTTTGTGAAAAAAAAAAAAGAAGGAAAAATCTTGTAAATGTTATATTGGCTTAGCATTTGGACTTTGTAATCAATTATATGATACATTTCCTTTATACTTTTTTGTTCCAATTAATGATTCAATTAATTAAAATGGGCCATAAATATTTGTTGTATTTCATGTAGTTCAGACAAAATGCAACTTAGATGTTTTGGGACCCTAATGAGGTCCACGAATGTTATCTAGGATGTAATAGTAAGTAATTTCCAATTACACATATGTACTATTATAGGACATGTTTGTCAATATAACTAAAAATACCATCTGTTTTAGTCTATTGAAATTTCATACAGGACTTGCTTTTGTTATGATTTATGAATATGTAAATAGTAGTCCTGAAGAAATAAATCAGTAGTCGAACATCTGGCTGCCATGCCTTGAGGAGAAAAATGAATTGCTTATTTATGTGGAAGGGATGCATGTTCGTTCTGGTGACCAGTGAAAACCTGAAACATTAAAATGATGTATAGCATTAATATATCAGAGGAAAGAGATATCCTTGGTTGTTTTAACACATTATGGTTCGTTAGTAAGAAATGACCTTAGTTTGGATAGTTGTTAATGTTGTTTGTAACACTAACAATCACATGATTGAAGCAGGCAACTTTACCTGCAGCATGTAGATGTGAAATGAGAAAAGTAAAAAAAAAAAATGCTTTTCTAGTTGCTCAACATTTGGAAAAACATTGAAAATGACCATTTGGCGATGCCGTTGTTTTGGCAAATTCTATATTTCATGTCTAAGCACTTCCACACGTGTTGATTTTTAAATTATGTTGATTACAGCTTGTTCCTGTTTTTGCTGACTGATTAATCATACTTAAGAGGTAGTACCTTACTGTGCTATGAAATAGTCTGTTACCTACTCCAGCTTTGACAATCTCCTGACTCTTGTCCTACTTCAAATAGGGAGGAAGGTCATTAAACTTGAGATTTCTACCAGACAAAAGAATACGACTGGCAATAAAAAGTCAACCAAACGTAGCTTGACATCATCTGCTTTGGAGTTTAAGCTTGATGAGCTGCGGAAGGAACTTGCTTCTTTTCATGGGGGAATATTCCCTCATTCTATCTTGTCTAGTGAACTGATCAAAATGATAAGTGCAGTGAAACCAAACTCAATGGAAGAGGTTAGTTCCGATCATGTCAATTTTCCTGTTGAAGATATACATCCAGTTAAAGTTCCAATCCTTTTTATGATGCTTGTTTAAATGGCATCCTAGACTTCCTAGTTTGTAACTAAGTTTAGTGCTTGACTATAGTTGTGTCAAAGGAGAGCAAAATCACTAGGGCTTAATTGTCTGCTTTTTTTTAAAGTGGCTTAATTATCTGTTATATCATTGACTATTAAATGACTTTCTGCTAAATTTCTGTGGCTTTCTTGAGTCTGAAGACCTAGCTGTCTAATGTGACATTCACTTGTGGCCAGGAGTAAGTCATGCAGCTTCTCTCCCTCTCACACACACACACACACCCATGCACCCACCCATATATATATGCTGATAAACACATGGCACGAACATGTGTAGGGTGAGTGTGCTACACACACTCATCATACTCAGCTTGCAGAGTGATCTGTGTATCAAAGAATAATTTTCCAATTCGAAAATGTATAGTTGAGTTTCTAGCAAGTGTCAGTATACAGATCTATGTAAAACAGTTGAAATTATAATCATGTGATATCAAATATTATTTCATGCAGTTGGAGAAGATAATTGGAAAATTGAAGACGGAAAAGTATGGAAGTAGAATTCTTGAAGAAATCAGTAAGTTTTCTGATACTGAGCAGCCTGATGATGCTTTGTTGAAAGACGAGCCTGGAAATGAATTTAGAGCTACAAAGAGACTGAAGACCAAAAAGGCCCTCGTTGTCATTGAGAGTAGCGATGATGAAGTCTAAAGAATCAGCAATTGCGCTTGATGATTCATAACATACTCCATACTATCATCAAGCTCAACGGGGTGTACGACCGTATGCATGCATATTGCTGTAAGTAATATAATTTATCTTTGTTGGGAGAGTTAGGCTTGGCTGCCACCTTTTCTGGAGGGTTAGATTTGATTTATTTAGTCTAAAGTTTTGTTACTGACCAGTAACAAATATTTTGGTTTCCTATCAACAGTAACCTCCTGTGACTAGATCCAGTTGCGAGGAAATTGGAGTTGTTGATTAGAGCCTAAATACTATAGTTGTATACTTCATTGTTAGTTAACACCTTAAGATCTAGTAGCAACTCAATTTATTTTGTGAAGCAATGGGACCTGTATTATATACACACATTAGATGCTTAATATCATGGATGACAATTCCAACATCAAGTTTAGTGAGGTCATCTCCATTACACAACTGAATCACACGCAGTGCATCCGCCTCCACGCATAATGGAAAGAAAGACTGTGTAGTTGCTCATTGCATCCCCTCTCGGTTTGCATTGGCTTATACAGTCTCAACATCCACACAATGATAAAATATAAAAGTTGTAGCCAAATAAACTTTACCAGAATGGTCTCGAATGACAACACCAGCCATTACCTTCTTCTTTGCTTTTATAATAGTTGCATCTGAGTTAATTTTGAAAAGGCCAATAGGAAAGGGAGACCACCTGGAGTAAAAGGACACAGACTTGGGTAGATTTGAAATTGCACTTTGGGCTTGTTCAATTTCCACCAAAAAGCGTGCAGTTTTACTCCAACAATCCTTAACTGGAACATGATTTTGGCCATGAAATAATACGTTTTGAGAGGACCAAACAAACTAAGTTGTCACCAGGAATAACTCAACAAAATTCTTCCCCATTATAGGGAGAAGGTAGGCTACCCAATCAAGAAAATCTATACATACCAACTTACAAAAAGAGTTCTCAGATCTAAGTGGGCATGAGCTCCATTTCTGGTCCACCAGCTTACACCTCCAAAGTGCATGATCAACAGTTTCCACCTCCAAAAAGAAATAAGTTTGTTCCATTGGAGCATCTCTTCTGTAATTAAAACTCACTTATAACATAATAAAATTAACGATCAAGGAGACATGTCATTCAATTAAAATAGAATATAAGTCAGGTTACATGTATTTTCTTTAAAGAATAGTGTTATACTTCTTATAAGTTTTTCAAATCTTTTATAATGATATGACAAGATCTATAACAATCATCTTATGATGATTACATATAAATTTGTTATATCATTTGGACTATAAATTTGAATAAAATTTTAAAAATATATTATAATTCTTAAAAAAATTTAGGGATAATATGTTTTAAGTTTTTATTTGTTTTTGTTATAACATTAAAAGATATCTGTATAATATAGAATTAGGATAAATTTAAAATATATTATTTTGAGGATGATAGACTTAATGATTTGATATTTAAATAAAAATCAGAAATTATAATTTTTTAAAATAATTTTTAGATAATTTTAAAATATATTTAGAAAAATAAATAAAAATAATTCAATTGCTTCAATTCAGACATTAAGTGTTAAGAACAAGTTAAGCCCTTGGAAATATATCCGACTCCTTGACGTAAAAAAGAGAGGCCGCGGAGGAGGAAGGGAGCAACAAATTGGTTTTCAATATTAGGCGTGTAGTTTGAAGCTAGAACTTTAGAAAATCCAATCATCACAAATTCACAAGTTGCGCCATCTCCATCTCTCTCAATGAGCTCTGCCAACAGCAACAAAGTCTCATTCTCTGTACAATCCAAATCAAACCCCAAGTCGTCAAAACTCAAATCAACAACCACCCACCATGAACTTCAAACCACCACCAAACAATTCGTCACGGAGTTCGACCCCAACGAAACCCTACCACCTCACTCCAAACCCCAATCCAGAATCATCATCCCTCGCAAGCCCGACCAGTCTCATCATCCCTCCAGGAAGATGAAGAATCTCGACGCCGCCCTCTCCCACTCCACCACCACCACCGCCTTCGAGCAGCAGACCAATCCCGACGACGCCCACGCTGACAACATCTCCTACGGCTTGAACCTCCGCGTCGCCGCCAACCCGGATTCGAGATCCGAACCGCCCGTGGAGAATTCGGGCGGGCTGTTGAAGGACGTGAAGCTTGACATAGACACATTACCGGAAGATGAAGGGTTCAGAGAGTTTGATGAGATGCCGGTTGAAGAATTCGGTGCTGCCTTGCTTGGTGGATTGGGGTGGTACAAGAGCAGAGGCATTGGCAAAAACCCTAAAGGGGATGTTGAAATTAAACAGGTTGAGAAGAAGAGTTTCGTTTCGGACGATGTCAATACCACTACGATCACTCAAAAAGACAAAGATAGAGATGGGTTTTCTGTGGAGAAGAATGTGAATTCGAATTCGAAATATGAGGATAAAGATAGGCAAGTGAAGCATCAAGAGAGCAAAAAGCGGGTTCAGGTTGATAATAGAAGCAGAGAAAGTGAAAGGAGGGAAAAGAGGGAAAAAATAGAGGAGAGGGAGAGAGTTGGTTGGCTTAGAAGTCATATTAGAGTTAGGATTATAAGCAAGGAATTGAAGAGAGGTAGATTGTATTTGAAGAAAGGGGAGGTGGTGGATGTTGTGGGGCCTAATACTTGCGATATATCGATGGATGAGAGTGGGGAGTTGGTACAAGGGGTTGATCAGGATCTTCTTGAGACTGCCTTGCCCAAGCGCGGTGGACCTGTACTTGTTTTGTATGGAAGGTATAAGGGTGTTTATGGGAATTTGGTGGAGAGGGATTTGGATAGAGGGACTGGTGTCATTCGTGATGCTGATACCCATGAGCTGCTTAATGTCAAGCTCGAACAGATTGCTGAGTATATTGGGGATCCAAGCTATATTGGTTACTGATTCTCTTGCTGCAAGCAAGCTATACTGTTTGGTGAGGCATTTTTTTGCTCAGTAGGTATTGTGAGCTCATTCTGAGTAGTTTTAGAAGATTTACGTTCTCTAGTGAAATGAAAATTTTTGTTCTCCTTTTATTCTGTGTTTTTTCTGTACTGATATTTTCCTGGCCTTATTATTATATGTCTAATTCTTCTGCATGAAGTTTTTAAGTTTGTTAGATATTATTTCGAGTTTAGGTTTTATTGATGTTGTTCCTGGAATGTTTAATTTTAGAAAATTGGCCGTGATTTTAGTGAAATATGTGAATAGAAATTCGGCACATACATGATGACACTTTAGGTTCTGTATACTGCATGTTTGAATGTTAGTCATCTCATTAAAATAATTAGTGTCTAGAGAGATGTATAGGTATTGTTGGATGTGTGTGATTTAAAGGACTTCTGAAGCTTAATATCTACTTTAAGCAATAAGATAAAGCTTCCCATTGTTTTCAAGTGTGCTTTGAGAATATATGTATCGTGAATCTGCCCTATGTAGGGCCAGTTTTGTTGTCTGCCGGCCCTGATGTTCATAGGACTCCTTCAAGTCTATTACCTTCAAGTATTGTATTTGCAGCTTAACAATTCATAATGGAGATAAAATCCTTTGTTTGGTTTTTATTGGTAAAGGAAAAATTTTAGGTTTGTCAACCATTTTGGAAGAAATATAAAGTTTATTTCAGACTACTGTTACTGTCTAAAGTGTCTTTTGGTTTTAGCTATTTGTGATATTTTGGCAGGAAACAAATTTTGAGAATTGGGGTTTAATATTGAGTTGAATAAGTCTTTTTAAGTGTTATTCAAAACTTATTTAAGTCTTTTAAGTGTTTGTAGAAGAGTGCTGTTCTAGCCTTGTTGTGGATCATTTGGCAAGAAAGGAATAAGAGAATTACAGAGAGCAGAATGTTGATAGTTTGTGGGATTGGGCTTGACATTTAGCTTCATTATATGTTCCAAATGATTTTCAAAATACATCTTTTTTTTTCATTCAGCTAAGTTGGGAGGGAGCTATGAGATATTTGTTGTTTTGGTGGTAGATAACTGCTGCGAATTACTTGTTGCTGTGAGATATTTGTTTTTAGGGCTCTTGTTTGGTGTTTGGTTTTGGATTTAGGGACAGATTTTGTCTGTACAGTTTTCTTGTAAAAAGTTTTGGTTTGTTTATAATATATGAACCCCTCCTTGTGAAATATACAAAAAATCCACTACATGAATGTCAAAATTCATTTTTAGCCACATTTTTAAAAATATTCATTTTCAACTCCTCAAGTAAATTAATTACACCATATACTCACTTTACCCTAATTCACCTTGCCTCTCTTGTTCTCCTCCTTCATTGCTCATAGTATGAGATCTTTGACTTCTTTTATTAATTATTTAAGTTTTGTTGGGATTTTTTGAGTTTTTTTGTGTTTTGGATATTGAGTATTGGTGCTTGGGGTTAGATTTGGCTTGAAAATAGAGGTTTCCGGTGAGATGCAAGAATGAAGTCTATGACTAGATTTACCGGGTTTTGTGGCCCCATAAAATCCGGTACTGGATTTAAATTCCTATTTTTTGAATGTTGAACTTAAGGGTAGTTTGGTAAACTTGAGTATAGAATGAAAATAGTTTGTCTAAAGGGTTAAAAACAAATTTTCATAAAAAAAGGGGTAAAAACTAATTTTTTCTCATGTTTTTGCATGAAAGTGAATTTGACCCTATATCCTTTCAGTAAGTTGTGCACTGCTTGTTCTCATTTTTTGCGTAATAAAGTAATTTATTCTTTTTTCCTTTTCTTTTTTTTTTTTTTTTTTAATTTAAAAAAAAAGAAGGTTTCTAAGCACTATGTTAAGATAAGAGTTTGTTCTTTCTTTTATCTCATCTTGTCCTACTATTTTATGGACTTGATTTTAAATGATATTCAGAAATTCCCAGAACTTAATAAAAATTCAGCATCACGGAACTGCATATATATCCATCTGGAAGGATCAGTAAATTATTCAATATCATTCATTTGTTCTGGAAAAGTACTTTAGGCTACAATTCTTGGGACGATAATTTCTATTAATTAAGGGATTTTGCCTTAAGCTTGCTTGGTTGCTTTGAGCTCTCCAGAGCTGGCCATTCAAACTGCTGCCATGTTTTTGTAACTTGAAAGCTGTTTCGAATTTTTAACGAGAAAATGAGTAAATGTTCATGGATAAGTATGGTGGTGTTTTCCTGATCATGAACTTGTTTGATTAATTTATATTTTGGCTTTCAAGACTCTACCGACCCATCACATCCACTTGAAAATTCGTGTAAAAGTTGGTAATTCTACTTTCTAATAGAGTTGTTAGTTTGGGAGAGAATTCCATGATGAAAAATGAATACATCCGTAAATGCTTCTGGGGTGTTAGTATTTAATAGAGCTTTTTAACTGTTCACTTAAGTGTATGAATGGGAGGTGACCTTTAATCTGTCTTTTCGAATTTGATATGGGGAGGAGTCATAGAGTAGTCATGAGAAAACAAATGTGATGATTTTTCCATTACTGAGTTATCTATTACAATTTACCGCTATGTACTTTTGGGAATTGTATATGGAGTATAAGGGTGGGAATGGCAACAAGGGGTTCCAGTTCTCTCTAATTATATCCTCAAGTGAAGAAATTTGAAAAGTGGGTCTGTTGTAATATTTGTTACTCGTCTTTCATTTCACTCTTTCCAAGTACTTAAATTTTAAAGTTCTTGTACCCCTTCTGTTTCTTGTCTCTTTGTCAGTTATAGTCTTTTTCCTTTTTCCCTGACACCACTGACAATACAAACATCCATGTTCAACCTTCTTTGCTTGAGCTGTTGTATTAGGTAACCTTGGTACTTGTTCTGATTAATGCACAGATTTGGTACTTGTCTTGATTTGTGGGCATTTGGAATTGTTTGATCCATTGGTCGGTCTGAAATCGTAGGAAGTTGATACCTTCTCTGTGACCAACTTGCTTGAAGGTTTTACATGAGAACTCTCGGTTACACTTTTTGCTGGTATACCAGTTGTCCATCCTTAGAAGTTGCATATATACATATATATACATATATATGTATATTATATATGTGTGTGTGTGTGTGTATACCATCCTTAGAATTTGCATATATACATATATATACGTATGTATGTATTATATATATATGTGTGTGTGTGTGTGTATATACCATCCTTAGAATTTGCATATATACATATATATACGTATGTATGTATTATATATATATATGTGTGTGTATATACCATCCTTAGAATTTGCATACACACACACACACAAATATACATATGTATGTATTTTATATATATGTGTGTGTATGTGTGGTGTGTCATGTGTGTATACCATCCTTAGAATTTGCATATACACATATATATACATATGTATGTATTATATATATATATATATGTCTGTATATATACCATCCTTAGAATTTGCATATACACATATATATACATATATATGTATTATGTATACATGTGTGTGTGTATATATATACCATCCTTAGAATTTGCATATATACATATACATATACATATATATGTATTATCTATATGTGTGTGGCTATATATATCATCCTTAGAATTTGCATATATACATATATATACATATATGTATATGTATTATATATATGTATATATACCATCCTTGGAATTTGCTTATACATATGTTATATACTATCCTTAGAATTTACTTAGAAACCATGCATGTCTAATATACATAATATATATATATGTATATTAGACATACATGGTTTCTAAGCAAATTCTAAAGATGGTATATATATATATATATATATATATTGGAATTTTTATCAGGATCATGTATGGATATGGGTGTGTCCAACGCATCATGTACCAATAATGATTTATTGCAGCCAACATTGGTGCTTCCCCTATTTCAAAGCATTCATGCACTAACTTTCTTTTTAGTTGATCTGAAACCCCTTAAAAATGCCACCAGACTGACGGAAATAACAGCTTGGAAAGCAAAGTGTGAAGCCTTACAAATGATATTTCATTTTTCCTTATGATCCACTTTCTTATGTTTAACTTATTTATTTTTTGTACTTTTAGATGTAAAATATTTGGTTCAACCTCATAAATTAGTTAAGATGGAATGACAAATGAACCAGCCAACATGAAAAGACTCATATTCTTGACATTTCTTCTGAATGTAGGTGCAGTAAATTTGGTAATATTGTTTTTCATTTTTCACCATGCATTTCTACCAAATTTGTCTTTAAGTATAGTTCCAGTTGATGTGAAAATGGTGTAGATCATTGCATTGTTTTACATCCTAGCGTGTATCAGAAGCGAAATTAAGGGTGTGTTTACTTTATGGATTGGGGAATAGGAATCAGAAATGGGATTGATTGATGGTGTTTACTTGCTTAAAATTCATTCCGTAATGGGAATGAAATGGTGGGCCCCACGTCAATTTGGGGTTGAGGAATGGGAATCCCATTCCTCCCAACCCACTTGGGAATCCCATTCTCATTCCCTTTGTCAAGCTAAAATGTCCCTTATACCCTTCTTTAAAAAATGTGCTATAAGTTTATTCCCTTTGTTTTATATTTATAAATATAAATATTTACATATGCTATAAGTTTTCATAAAAAAAATGTGTTAGTGCAAAATGTTATATTTTATATGAAATAATTTACAGTTAGCACTAAAATTTTGAGTTCAATTGAAGAATATTACAATAATACAGTTAAGAAAGTTTAGGTAATATTTTATATATAATTAAAAAAATGATTTGATATACCATATAAATATATAATATTTTCTTCAAAAATAAAATAATAAATACACAAAATGCTTATAATGATATTGTCAAATTGTTAAGAATTTTTTTTTTTTTTTTTAGCTTATTATGATGAATTACAAGATAAAAAGATAACACTAACATTTTAAACAAAATTTTGTACATTGTAATTAATCCATAATTTTAATTAAGGATATTTTTGTAACTTATAATTAATCCATTTCGATTCCAAAGTAAAGTAAACAGCTTAATGAGAATACTGCTGATTCCGATTCCGATTGTTACAGTTGAAGTAAACAACTTATTCTGATTCCGATACTTCATTCCGATTTCAAGTCATTCCGATTCCAGATCATTCCGATTCCGATTCCGATTCCTCCAAGTGAAGTAAACGCACCATAAAACTTGGATCAACTGAGAGCGTTGGACATTTCTCTGTGACGCACAATTTTTGTCACGTTTGATAAATTACTCTGTTCAATTTTCAAGTTTAAAGTTCATAGGTAAAGTAGAATATTGCTGGTTGTTTAGACAAACTGATGGGAAAACGCATGGTGATAGAACCTGCTATTTTCTTGTTCGGGTGAGAACAGTGTCAGCTGCACTGTCCTTGCATTTACTTGTGGGTGCCAATGAACTTCAAATGAGTTTCTCGGAAATGAATGTACTAGCTTTGATGAATTAAATTATGTTTTAGTAACTCCATATCTGATTTTGTATCTAATATGGTTACCGCAATGTGATTGATTGACTGGCCATTCTTTATGCACAATTTTACTTAAGTGGTCACCTGGGTATGATATAATTTTGCATTTTAAATAGTGTGTGACAATAAATTGAGAAACTGTATCAGACAATACAACTTGTTTTGATTTTACTATAAAGACGAATTATCTAACAACTTCTTTTTCAGTATGCATTAGAAAGAGAGTATAGTAGAGAAAAATATGGAAAAAAAGATTGAGAGGAGTTTGTGTGTTGGTGTTTCGGGGAAAGCCTCTTGGTGTTATGATCCTCTTAGAGTATTTTCAATGCTTTCTTTTCAATGCTTTCTTGGAAAAAATTATGTTATTATATAGGATAAATAGATATTGAGTTAAAATGAATTTCTTTAATATAATTATAACTCATCAATGTCAAGTCGAAGTGGCATTGAAAAATAAACGTGGTCAACATAACCATTTATTTTCAAATGATCTGTTGAACAATTATTTCAGTAAGTCAATAACTATATAATTTTAATTTTTAAATTTAATTAAAAATAAAAAATATGAAAGCAATAAATGAAAAAAATATAAAAACATTAAATAAAAATACACGAAAGCATTAGAGAACAATTTAAGCAATTTTTTTGACATTGGTAATAAAATATATTTTTATTAAGAAAAAAATACAATTCATTATTTATTGGATGACCAGTCCACTAACATTGGACGCCTAATCCAACCAATTGTGCAATTCCAACATTCATTACAAATGTCAAAGCTCCATCAGTCTCTATTTTTGATTACCTGTATGTTCATCTGTTGACATCAAGGATGACATGTGTCAACCAACATTTGTCATCTTGGCTATAAACAAATAGGGGGGGGGGGGGGGGGGGGGGGGGGGGGGGGAAATTGGCTAAAAAAAAAAAAAAAAAGGGGGGGGGGGGGGGGGGGGGCCGCATTATAGTGTTCACCAAACTGTAGTGAATATTGTTCATTTCTCCACAAGAAGACCCAAACATGGTCCATGGGGTAAAACGGACCAAAACCAAACACGCTCAGTTTGGCTCGGTTCTTCTATTTTGAGTTCTATTATTATTCAGGGCTCCATAGGTGCAACAAATAAAACATCTGAGTGCAACAAAGAAAATATCTCAACATATTTCACCAAATTCAATTAGTGTTGAACCTAAAAACCAAATTAAAAAAATGAAAAATAAAAAATAAAAACCCACGCCCAATTGAAGTCTTCAACAATCAACCACACCAAATTCTAAGTCTTCAACAATTAACAAACTTCATCAGTTCGTCACACACTAAACTTCACCGGTCACTCATCATACTGGACTACAACAATCAACAATTAATAAAGTGGCGACGATAGTGACTCACTAGTGACAATGATTTGAGACAGAGAAGAGAGCACAACGGCAATGTAAGAGAGAGAAGAGGTAGCATGCGAGCGATGGGTACTGAGATGAGTTACAAGTTCGGTTCACGATGACGAGCACATTCGATGATGTGAAAATGGGTCAGAGATGGGAAAAATGAGTGGCTATTGTGCGCGAAAATAGAAGTGTGATGTTGGTTTAGGGTTGGGCATTTGTATATATAGCACTTGTGCCCCTTTATGTAGTATTTCACAAAATGGATTAGTTCTAGACCTTTCAAACTCAACCCAATTCGTGAAACATAGTATTTTTCCAGTAGAGGGTCCAAACATCTTAAAAATGAATATAAAACCGATCTGAACACCCATGGGTCGAGTTGGATTAGGCCGTTCATGTCGGTTTCATGTTTTCATGCCCACTCTCTAAACAAATCATCACAAAGTAGTAATTAAATTTTAATTTTTCATAGTAGTATTGTTATATGTATTTTTCAGACTTAATAAATGGGCTGGTAGAAGCCCAATTTAGGCCCATTTAAGACCCGATAAGAAGGTCCGATAAAGTCAACCTAGTCAAAGCCCATCAGACGAAGTCCAGTATTGATTCTAAGCCCAGCAAGCTCTTCAACTCGCTCAAAGAAATTCTCCAGCTGACATCAACAGACCCATAAGCACAGTCAGACCGCAGCTCGCCCGTACACAACTCGTCTATTAGCGAGCTCCAGCTCGCAAACCGCCATAGTAAGTAGCTCGTCCAAAAGCATAATAATGCAGTATCTTAAGAAACAGGCAGTTACCTAGTTCAGCCATGATTCTCTCTCCAAATATGGCAGTTACCCAGTCAACCGTGATTTCCTCATCAAATATGGAGGTCTATTCAAATTCAAATTCAAATCAACCTTATCTCGAGATAATTACAGTAATTTCCTGATATTATCCAAACATATTAGGAAGTGTAATTAATTCACAAATCTTTTCCTTATTTTTCCCGATTATTTAGGGAATGTAATTAATTTTGAATTCTTTTCCTGATTTATTGCTATCAGAATTGTAATGCCTCTTTCCCTATAAATAGGAGGCTAAAATCATTGTAACAGAGAGAGGAAATAATCAATAATACACTGTGACTCTACAGAATTTAAGAGACGCGTAAAAGTTTGGTGTTCCTTGTTTGATTCCTGGTATTTGTCTGTGTTCTTTTTTGGTATTTGTGCTTTCTCACATTGATTGCAGGTATTGGGTATTGATTACTCGTCGACTGAAATCCAACGTTGACAAGTATCGAATTTCAAAATGAAAGATGACTATTTTAAATGTCCGATCCTTAATCTTTATACAAATCTAAATATTCAATTATTAACACTATATCAGTTTATGAAATCGTCTTAGTTTTCACCTTTCTTATTAAATTTTGTTAGATGAAATGAATAGAGTTAAATGGTTATAAAGTGGTATTAAATGTATATAAATATGTTGTTAAAATGATGTACCACTACTTCGAAATGATGTACAGCTACTACCTAATTAGTATTAAATATATTAAATGTATATAAATATGTAGTTAAAATGATTTGAAATGATTATTGCTACAGTGCTACTACCTAATTAGCAAGAAATCTATTGAGCAAGTTCGGATTTCTTAAGACTGTCGTTGGGAACAAAGTCTCATCTTTCAAGAAACGAAGTCTCAAACATCTTTCAAGCTTCTCTTTTGTCGTTTTTCAAATTATTAATATTATAGGAGTTTTATAAATGGCGTAAAGAGGGTAAGTTGAGTGGTAAACAACTTTCCCATGACTTGCAAGTTATGTGTTGAGATTGCACACCTTACTTTCAAATAAAATGGTAGAATTTTTTTTATGTATATAAGTTACCTCTCACCTTGATATGGGTGTCTCCCAATTATATGGGAGTTGTTTATCTAAATCATATCATTAATGTCCTATCAATATGGTTCCAACATCTCTTGGATTAAACCTATTAACTCCAAAAAAAAAAAAAAGTCTTTTATAAATAAATATATTTTCGTCATTATTATATAAGAATATATTAATTTACGAGCCATTAATATGTACCCTAAAATTACACTATAATAATTTAAAATATAAATACTTTTTTCTATTTTATATTTTTTAATTCTTATATTGTATATAATAACTAATAATGGATGTCAAATGGCTTTCTTATGCAGTGGCACCGGGCTTATAAAATTTGGCCCATTTCAGAGAGGCATTTATGGTTCGATTTGCACTAAGGGTTTTTGAGTTGAGAGTAATTTTCTCATATGATATAGGTCTTTCCTCTCGCTTCTGAAAGCTTCAGTTCCAGACCATAATTTAAAGACCCTGATTAAGAATGTCTGGCAAGTTACACAGTATATGATACGCATGATATGTATGTATAATAAATCAAAAAATATGTATATTATAATGGATGGAACGGAGCATTTGGAATCCTTTGAGTTGAAAAATAAAATTCTACCATTTGCTTTCGAGTGTCAATCAATTATTGACTCCAATAAATAACATAGTTAAATCCCAATCACATACATACTCTCAATGTACTTTTTTAAAAATATATATATTTCTAAGTAAAAGAAAAAAAATTTAAAAAAATAATTCAATCCGACCATATGTTTGGTTTATGGGTTTTAGGGTAGGATTAGGAAAAAGAAAAAAAAAATCTCAATCTCACATCCAACATGGAAAGGAAAGGAAATCATCCATTTTAGGGCCCATCACTCATTCCTGCATTGGTAGAAATTGAAATCTCGACGAGAATAGTAGGATTTCATTTCATGCCAAGGCAAGAATCCCACTCCTCTCTCTCTCTCTCTCTCTCTCTCTCTCTCTTTCACTCTCACATCATTAACACCTTTCATCTTCATCATCAAAGCTCTTCATCCTCCCTTGATGCTTTCTCATTGTTGATTGTGGTTTGGTTCATTTTTATAATCTAGAAAGGCTCTCCATTTCCTTTCTCTCTCTCTCTTTTTTTTTTTTTTTAATATTTATGTTGTGGTTTGGGTTCGATCAAACTTAGAACCAAACCTGGTTCTGGTAGATCGAAGCTAGAAGATGGTAGGATCGGTCGATTTTGGGTGTTGATGATGTTCTTGATGATGATGTGGATGATGTTTTTGAAGCTATTCTAGTAGATTGAACTCGAGTTGTTGGCAATGAAATTGATGATCGAACTAGGTTCGTGATGATATTGATGATGTTGGACGGTGGAGATCCATGGACAGTGAAATTGTTTCCAAAATTTTTAAGGACTTTTTAAAGAAAATAATTTTAAGATATAAAATATTTAAATTAATTTTATTCCAATCCAATTCGAACCTACACCAAACATAATATGATATAATTTTAATCCAATCTCAAGTTCAATCAAACATGAAACAGTATCTTTTAATTCATCCAATACCAATTTATTCCAATCTAATCCATTCCAATCTATTTTAATCCAATTTATTTCATTTCAATCTAATATATTCAATTCCAATTCATTTTAATCTTACTTGCTAAAGATAGCCCTTGTCCTAAATGTCAATAAAGAATAAATGCCCAGGCTCACACTCATCAAATATTCTATAAAGTAGCCCACCTACAATCAACTCAAGTCACTCTAAATCTCTAATACATTTAGCGTTGCATTCGAAGTTATCGCCAACAATGGGTTTGAAGGTCCGATTTCTCTTTTTTCTTGTTCTTTTCATCTATTACATTATCAATTATTTCTTTCAATCCAATTCATTTTTAAATTTTAATACTTTACTTGATTGATTATGTGCTCTATCCAAATCTGATCGTGTGGTGTCTTGATATCGCGTTTAATTTTGGCTCAGATCTCCGTCAACTAGTTTCCGTTTGATGATTCACTCTTTGCATGCTATCGTTGGTCGTTTTCTTTATTATTATTATTGTTGTTATTTTAGATCCGTTTTCTTCTGCATAACTGCTGCTCTTATTGTTGAATCTCCAGATAATATTCTTTGCTTTTGTTTTTGTCTTTGTTTCTACTATCTAGATTTGATTCCTTTTATTCATATTTGTCATGGATCCAGTTATGGTTTCAGAATTGAATAAGTTGAGAATCTTTAATCGAAGTTTCAAATTTTTGAGGTTGTTTGATCTATAATTTATTATTAATTGTTATTTGATATATCATTGTTTTTATGATGACATTAGTGAGCAGTTCAAATTTATGGGATACTGGCTACCCTTGTATTGGAACCTTGTGTGTCAGCTGTTAATTATGATGACGCAAACAATCTACATGGCCTTCCTTTTGATTTAAACGTTTTGATTTGCTGTTGAATTCAGTATTCTATTGGGGTATTTTTAAAATAAAACCAGAAGGCATGTGGAGTTACTATTATTTCAAAACTTAGATCTATCTTGGCCTCTGACATCCTAACAGAGAGCAATCGGGTTCGACGGTGCATTTACATGAGTAGCCTTGTTCTACCCTGCTTTGTTGCCTTTTAAAATGATGATGTCTGTGGACGCTGTCTTTTTAGTTTTTCTTTCCTGCAGTGAATACTCTCTGCATGTATGCCGATTTGCTGGATCATAATCTGGCTTCTAAGGCCTTATCTTCTAGAAGAGAGACGTGGCAGGAGGACTGTTGCCCAGATGAGTTGTTTTAGGATATGTTGGGATTGCATCTACTTATAAAATAAGCGCTTATGGCTTAACTTATAAAATAATCCACTTAAAACATTATCACTTATAGCTTAAAAATAATCCACTTAAAACATAGTAGGTAGGTGTTTGGTAAATTAGCTTTTTTAATTAATCAACTTAACAAAAAAGTGAAGGTAATGTGCTTAATAAATGTCAAATGATTATATAAAATTACTCAAGTGGACATTATTATTAGAATATAAAACATAGTTATTGTTTTAGGGTATGTAAGATATTCTTTACAATGAATTTGATTATAGTCTTATTAATGGTTGTGGGCTTGTTGCATGTTCTGTAATGATTGTTTTCCTTTTGCCTTAATGCAAGAGAATTGCTGATGATAGAACTTTTGAGTGAATATTTGTTTGAAAGTTAAAAACTTATATGTCTCATTGATAATGTGAAACTTCTAATTGGTGGGCATTCTGTAGGAAGATTTTGAGGAGCATGCTGAGAAAGCTAAGACCCTGCCAGAGAGCACCACGAATGAAAGCAAGCTCATTCTCTATGGTCTCTTCAAGCAAGCCACTGTTGGGAACGTGAACACCTGTTAGTATTCTATCACTATATGCAAATTAAACTATTCATATTAATAAATGCCTTCCTGTTTATTCTCTTCACCCATCCTTGTAATTGTTTGTATTCGATTTGCAGCCCGACCTGGAATGTTTAACATGAGAGACAGAGCAAAGTGGGATGCTTGGAAGTCTGTTGAAGGTAGTTTTGGAATTTGTAGTTTGTAAAGAACAATTTGTTTGCTGCAGTGCAATGGGAGGAATTTATCTATGTCATTTTTTGCAACTCTGTTTGGCAGGGAAATCGCAGGAGGAAGCAATGAATGATTATATTACCAAGGTAAAGCAGTTGAAGGAGGAAGCTGCTGGTTCAGCTTAACATTGTGTGGCCTCTCAAATTCTATGTTTTTAATGTTACAAATAATTTAAGAGTAATGTTAGTTGTTACTGAACTTCATGTCATTGTGACAGTTTAAATTACGTGGTGGGTGTACTCTTGTTAAATTTGAATGGAATAATTATATTATGGTAGTTGTTGTGAACTTGAATTTGAGATGGTAGAAAAATACTGCAAACTCAGAACCACTTTGCTCTGGGTAAGTAGGCTAGGTTTTGGCTGCTATTTACCTGACACCTGTCACATTTTGTTCTATCTCTTTATAGTCGTTGTAGAACTGAAGTGACCTTTTGAGAAATCCCTATATGAATGACATTCCAGTGATTGCAGTACATCTTCCCCAAAATCAACTTGCTACTATTTTGAATCTCTTGATAAATTTTGGCAATAGCTTCAGTCTCTATTGAGTGAAATAACTATTTTTGCACTCTTTTGGCATGGGTTTGATAGCCAAGATTATGTTTGATTGTACATATTTTGCACTCTTTTGGCATGAATTTGATAGCCAGTCCAATAGGCATTGTTTCTTTTATTGTAGATGGTCAATATGGTTTGATCGTTGAGAGATTCAAGTTGTTACATTACATGTTGTGGTATTTAGTATGAATGATGTTAGATTTTTCAAAATTTTATCTAAATTTTTCATCCAAATGATATAGTAAATTGATTTATAGCAATCACATGAATTATGAGATGATATATTGACAATATAGTATTTACAAATCAGTTTGTCATATTATTTGGACAATGAATTTTAGTAAAATTTTGGATAATATAGTAATAAAAATAGATAGATTTAATTTCTAAATCATTTTGTTACATTGTATTAAATATGTGGCTTGTAATGTTGTATTTCATGGGCTTTGGAAGTGTCAAGAGTTTGTGGGATTTGAAGCTTCTGAAATAAGAGTGCACATCCATTCTTGGCTATTCGGTAACGCAGGTGTTCGCCATTTGAAGCTGTTAAAATAAGAATGCACGTCAACTCTCGGCTATTTGATTGTGTACATTCCTGTTAAAATAAGAATATGCATTCCTGTTAACACTAGTGTTAGGTGTCTTTATTTTTTTTTTTTTTCTCAAAACGTTATATAATTGAGACCTGATTAAGATATCATTCTAAAACATGATTCGAGAAATTGTTTTTAAAAGATGAGAAAGATCTATTCATATAGTAATGGAAAAGTTATCCACACACAAAAAAGAGCTTCAACGTCCGATTCTGTGACCTGGTAGGGTGGGGGTGGCCACCACTTGACCAGCTCACTTAAAGCGTGTTTTGTGTTATTTTGATCTCATTTCTGACGGTAGTTTAAATCTCATCTTTGATCATTATATCTATTAAATATGAGGACTCCTGTGCCTTATCCACAACCACATGTGACATGACATGACAATGCAATAACATGAAGAAATTAATGTTAATATTGGCAGAAATGAATACAATTTGACTTGCTGGTTATCCGCCATCCACTAGCCACATGACAATTGATGGAGAAAATCATCCGCACCCGTCCTACTCATTAAAAGCATCACATGGATTACGATGTGACGGTGAATTCTTTTTCACAAAAATGTTGTATCTCTAATACGAACTCGATCTTTTTCCTGCTCTTCCAATTTAGTACAATTTAATCTCAATGTGGCAAGTATTTTCTAACAGTTTTCAACCGGGACGATATTGGCATGAAATACCTCGAATGCTTTTCAATATTCTGATGGGTGGGTTCAAAAAAACCCCAAACTTTTGCTTAGAAAAAAAGAAAAAGGACTCCAACCTTTCGAAAAAATTTGGTTTCTACCCTACAATTACAATTTTCGTTAAAAGGTTGATTCTGATTACTAAATAACTTCTTTACCCTAATTTAAACTTAATTAAAATTAAATAAATTAAATGAAAATTTTATTTATCAGATTTTTACCTTTTATCTTAATAATCAAAATAAAAATTAAAATGGATAGTGGAGATTAATTTGAAAAAAATTAAAAAATAATCAAAAATTAAAATACAAATAAAAAAATTGTTCATCAAATCTTCACTATTTATTTTTAAAATGGATAGTAAAGATTAATTTGAAAAAAAATTAAAATTAAATAATTAGATAAAAAAAAATTCTATTCAATCGGTTAATCCATTTCACTCTCTCTCTCTTCTCACCCTCCCTTCTCAGTCAGTCAATCCCAACTTCATTTTCAACCAACAACTCTTCAATCTGGGTTTGAATCCAACAACTTTGCATGGAACGACGATGCTATCGACGGACAAGGAGGCTTTTTCGAGGCATGTAGCTAGTGGACAACGAAGGATGACTAACAACTTTTTTTTTTAATTCCTCTTCTTCTTTTTCTATCTGGGTGCGTATAACTCAAATGAAATGAGTCGAGATGAAATTTGGGTTTCATGAACCCAGATCGCAACTCAAATTTCATCTGGGTTCGTTGAAACCCAAATGAAATCTGGGTTTGTGCCCAATCATCTAGATTTAACAAACTCATATGAGTTTGTAGCTTTATTTATTTATTTTTGAATTGAGTGGTTTTGATGTTTGTTGAAGATCATTATTTTCTTCATAGATGGAGAACATATGAAGAACATAATTTTTTTGAACTATTTTTAAATTTTTTGACTTATTTTTTTATTTCCAGTGATGGTGTTTGTGAAAGATTGATGATGATTTTTGTGAGAGATTAATGATATTAGGTTGATTTTGTAAGAGATTGATGATGTTTTTTATGGGAGATTGATGATGCTTGGTTGATTTTGTGGGAAATTGATGCATTAAGTTTTTAATTTTTATTTGATTTTTGTTCACATTTAAATTTTTAATTTTTAATTAATTTTTGTGCACATTTAAATTTAATTTTTTAATCTTAATTTAATTTTATTTATTTTATATACATAAGAGCAGAATCGAATGACACAAATATTGACATTATTTATAACCCCCTAATCTTGCCCCATTTATATATATATATTTATATATATTATTTTTTTATTGACTCATGTTTAATTAAAGGCTTCATTTATCATTTTACTCTTAACCCGCTAACAGCAATCACTTTTTCAAACAAGAAGTGTAACGACAAGATGAAAAACAATCTTCTCAAAAGGTCGATGTTCGTTTTTTTTTTTTCAGGTAAAAGTCGGGGCGTTTTTTTAAAGAATTCACCCATATTCTTATAGATCTTTGTAGCCAAGCCTTGGCCAACCCTTATTGAATGGGGCAGGTACGGCACAAAGCTCAGGCCCGAGATGGGGATTCCAATCTCACCTCAGTCATTCAAGAACAATCACATTTTAGGATTCCATCCCTGCCAGACGGAGGCATTACGGAGACGGGATCTCCGAAAACTGGGCAGTATAGGGGGTGGATGTCATTCCTGTTAACACCAATGCCCTTGGTATCCCTAATGTTTCTTTCAGTGCAGCTTATCAAAATTTGAGTAAAGATACCTCTGTGTCTCTCCCAGAATTGCACTATCAATAGATCAGCAAGTATTAAAGCTACCATAAACACCATACAAATTAATTTTACTTAGACATCTCTTTATGGCTTAGATCAGCATATATACCGAAAGGCATAAACAATTTTTGTTAGATCAAGATTTGGGGATACTCTCCAAATGATTTTATTGAACAAAAGGATGTCTAGAAATGTAACATTCCCGCAAATGAGAAGCGCTATCTCTAGCCCTACCTTCGAGGTCTCCAATAATTCTGGCCAACCATATCTCCAAATTTCTTTGGATTTCTTTCAGGTTGTTCCTAATGGAGTCCAAGGACCGTCTTGTGGTTAGTTTGGGCTGGCTCCCCTGTTGATCAACATAATAATTTTTCCCAATCTCGGTTTGTAATGCCATAAGCTTCTGCCCAGTTTCGGTTGCACGCTGCTGAAGTCGAAATGCTTCAAGCAAAAACTCTGTTTGCCTTTGCGTTCGAAACTCTGGACTGAGTGTGGATTCACAAGGATCACTAGCCTGCTATAAAATCCAGAGGACAAAAAGGAAACACTTTAAGCAAACATAGGATGTAAAGTGCCTGAATCACCAGGCTCACTATAAACAGATGAGTATAAATCATTTAGAAATCTGTAAAAACCAAGCTGTTATTTCACTAACTTGTGCATGTGACAGACAAACTTAGAGAAAAAGATTGAGAGTTAATCCCAACTGACATCAAAAGGCTGTGGCCCTTTGTGAAATTTTACAAGGACATCAACAAATACAGTGTATTTAAAGAACTGGTGCTATGAATGTTGTTATCATGTTTGTCTTCAGGTCCACCTGACTAGAATCACAATTTCCTTAATAGGAAGGATTAAACTCTGGCTTCTGAAAAAACAATATCACTAGCCACCACAATATCTGAAGTATACGCAACAGCAGTAGCTAGAGCAGTGGATATACACAAATTCTGCTATGTGCATCTAATTATGAACTGGTGATTGCCTCACATATGTGAAATAGAAACTCCTCAATAGGGCATCAAAGCAACATGATTTCTAAAAGCATCCAAAATTGAAAGCAGATGCTATGCTGTATTGCTGCAGCACAAAAAGAGGCAGAGAAGTCTTACCATTCTTCTACATAGATCATCAATCTTCCCTGCAAGAGCTTGATATCTCTTTGCCTGCTTCCTCATTATGGATGGCACCTTCGAGAGATCACTGTTGCCAAGTTTTTCCACAGTCAGCAGTTCCTGTTCAAGCAACTTAAGCTTAGAGGAAACTCCTGTTGATTCACCATCCAACTTCCAAGGAGATTCCCATCTGAAAATGAACCACAAGTTGTGTCCTTTCATCAATTAAGAGTTGCAACAGTTAGTAACTGGGCAAATCTAGAACTTTAATATTTACCTTGCCACAAAATGCTTCATCTTGTACAGCGATTCGAGGGATTCATACTGCACGTCCTGCAAAAAGGAAAAAAAAAAAAACAGTTGAGATTAAAACAATGGTAAACACTTTCAACACAAGTAAATCAACTGCCTATACCATCCAATTCAGAATAAATTTTTAATAACAATATTGACCTATCGAAACTACATTTTTTTTCAAAAAAAAAAAAACTAATTTTTTTAATATACCTTATTAATGAGTTTAATTCAAAATAATTGATCTATTATCATCCACAAGTTATTTGTAACAGAAAGCCACATGAAATGAAACGATAGCAAGTGAATATGGGCCAAAGGCTCATCGTCAGGATCAAGAAATAGTCTTTTTGACACGGAAAAGCAGCAATAATCATCCCAAATTCTTAAAGATGCCACACACAATTCAACTGAATCAATTGATACAAGGTTTAACTATCTGAAAATTTTGTTTCCGTTATTATGTGGTGTTGATGTCCTACCACATCAACAATATTGTTAAAAAAATAAATTAACTATAAGAAAACAAACTCCATTTTATCAGGCCAGAAAAAAAAGGGGTCCAACCTACTGTTAAAATTTTGGTTGACCCTAAGAAGGACATATCTACAACTTAATGGTAAGGACGAAATGCAATTTAGAGAAAGACAAGAGATACGCCAAGTGGGAAATTATTGTATGGTTTGTTTGAATTGAAGTTCAAACAAATTAAAGCTTTCTAGACTCACTTATACGAAGAAACACTACAGAATTCTCCCCTCAATATTTCCGTGGCAGATATGCTCAAGTCTAACAAAGCTAGGTGCCAATAAGTAATTAGAATTCATGCAAATTAGTCACTTGAATGTTTAATTCTTTGTTACATCAACTTAACTAATTTAAGCTAGAAAAAAATATGAAGAGAGAGGTGAAACCTGCCAAAGAGTAGTTGCCCTCTGACTCTCAGCCCAGAATTTAGAAGCTGAAGCTAAGAGGTCAGAATTGAAGCTAAAATTGGGATTCTCACCAAACCCACGAATCTCATCATCCCCACCATAACATTCCCTACTCCCACAACCACCGAATTGGGCCTCCTCATCCAGCTCACCACCACAAGCCCTCCTCGACATGAACCCAATCATCTCCTCCAGCTCCTCCAGCCTCTTCTTCGACTCCGACCTCTCCCTCTCCATCTCCTCCACCTTCGCTCTCAGACTAGCGGCCTCTTCGGTGGCGGCGTCGATCTGCTGAAGGAGGCGCTTCTCCTCGCCCTGCCAGGCGTTCCTGTGGCTGGCGAAGATCTCCACCACCCTCGCATTCGCCTTGGAGTCCTCCTTCCTCCTGGACTTCATCTGCCTCAGCTGTTCCTCCGCCGCCACCAGCCTCGACGACAGCTCCCTCACTTGTGACTCCAAACTGGGTATCAAAGAAAACGACTTCTGAGGCAACAGACTCAAAAACAAAGAGAAACTTATTCCCAGATACGAACGCAGAAGCTTCTTTGCTTCTTCTTCTTCTTCTTCTTCTACTTCTACCACTAGCTTTTGAGCCGCCATCAGCGATCCTACAGTTGAAAGAGAGAGCTGGCTGCTTTACCTTTTTAAACAAAAGGAAAAAACGTTGTTTTGTGATATGCTGAGATGATAGTTGATAGATTAGAAGAGAAATGGTTTGGTTTGGATTAAGTGAGGTGGGTTGAGTTTGGTTTGGTTGGGGATTTGTCGTTTTCTTTCTTTTTCCATTTTTTTTGAGCTCTGTCGTTTTCTTTCTTTTAATAATATTAAAAAGGCATCCGGACACCGAGAGTGTTGTTGCAGACTTTTTGGGAAAACCCTCTTTACTCCCTCGCTTCTTTCTACCTTCTACTTTTTTAGTGCTTGGTTGGCGTAGCTTTTGGAGCGTCTAAAAGCTGTTCTTGAGCCCAAAAATGATTTATTGAAGCGTTTGGATAGTTTCTTAAAATTAGCTTCTGATCTTGGAAAGATCTTTCAAGCGAAGTTGACCTCACCCAGCTTCAGGCAAAAGAGCTTATCTAAAAAACACTCGAAGCTGATTTGGGTTTAATGAAACTTTCATATTGCCCATCTTACCTTTTCATCAAAGAATAACAAACTAAAATTACCACTCATGTCCCTTTCATATTTTTCACTTGCTTCTCACTGGACATCACAGTACTACAGCCTCCTGTCACCACTTTCATGACCTCCTCCCACTCGTCGGATCGACGACTTTCTCCAATCCGAAGGAACCCAAGGTTTCTACGAATAGATTTGGAGTATCACAACTAGAAGAAGTTGTCTTCCTTTAGATTGCAACCAAATGAGGTGGTTGGAAGATGAATTTGAGAGATTAGTGAGGAAGATCTTGTAAGACTGAGTAGAGGTCATGAATTCAAGGCCTAAAGGTCTTAAGAAATTGAAATCTGAAAAGAAAAAAAAGGCCAAGCACCAATATGTAATATATATATATATGTATATATATTGTAGAACCTCAACCAAATTTTTTAGGTGTCAATCAAGGTGGGCTTTTTCATTTTTTTTTTCAAAATTGGGTTTTTTAAAAAAAATATATTTATACATAAATGATAGGAGTTTGACCTTGAAGGAATATAGGATATGTAATTTCATGTGGAATAGGATTTCGGTTGTTTTGGTTTACATTTGTTTAGTTAGATTGAGATAAGAGTTTGTTCGAATTTGAATAATATCTTTTTTTTTATTTTATTAAGATTGAATAGTATCATATTATTGCTTGATTAACTTGTTTGAAAATGATAAATGCTGGACTACAATACTTGAAAGATAAAGATTAGACTTATTAAAACATAGTGAAAAATATCAACGGACTAGGTATGTGAAAAATATCAACGGAATAAGGATTTTCTTTTTTGACATATATCAAAAGTCTTATAAATTATTTCAATCAAACAATCTCAAATAATGGGTAAAAAGATCATTTTACAATTAAAAGAGACTTTTAAAACTTTCAGTCAAACAGTTTTAAAAGCTTTTCAAGATATAAAAGCTCTTCTAAAATACATTATTCAAACCGTAATTGAAAAGTTAAGACTTTCACTTATCTTCTTTTACCATCAAAAGTCAAAAATAAAAGTTTTCCAAAACGAGTTCTTAGTTTCTTAAAGTTGCAAATTCAACTTTGCTTTTCCTGTGAAAAAACTTTTGATGGACATTAACTGTGAGATGATCATATAAATAAAAACAGTCATATGAAAGATTTTTTTCTTCCTGCATAATCCCTTGCTCATTTTTTTTTCTATCTCCCAGTCCCAACTATATTTCATTATGCATGGATCATCAAATTTATTGAATTTTAAGGGAATTTATTTTTTATGTATATAATAAAAAATTATATTTATAAAAGAAATTTCAAGTTTGAAAACTATTTCTCTCAAGTTTTTAAGCTGATTTATTAAGAAAATGAAAATATTTGAAAAAAAAAAAAAAAAATGTTCTTTTATTCCATAAAGTGTTACCAAAAAATTTCCAATGTATCTTATTTTTCCATAATATTTATTAAAAAAATTGTATTGAAATTCGTTAAATTCATCAAGATTTTAATGCATAAGATAGTTTGCACATAATAGAATTATTTTTTATTGTAATAGTAAAAATTAATTTTTAACTTACATGTATTAGAGGATTTTTCGAATTCAGTCTTGCACATAATAGAATTATTTTTTATTGTAATAGTAAAAATTAATTTTTAACTTGCATGTATTAGAGTATTTTTCGAATTCAGTCTTAATGATATTTTAGATTCTATAAAGAAACTTTGGCAGGGAATATAACCAATATATACCTGATAATTGGTAGGAATCCATTTTTATAATAAGGGAAGAAAATTTTTTATATGTACTCCCGAAATATGGAAAGAATGGACATTAAATTATCTTCGAGAAATTATATATTTCTTTTCAATTATTTTATTTTATAATAATTATTATTATTTTACTTTCGAATGAATTTTTTATTTCCTATTTGGTATAATAAAAAATTGTTTTGATGGTTTGGAGAGAGAGGAACCTGAAGACAAATGCGGAAGCTATCGGGCGTGTTTGGGTAGTAATGCCTATCCGGTAAATTGCTTTTTATTAAAAGGGTCTAATTACGTTATAGGTGAAATTTAGTGCCCAATATGCAGCTGAAGAAGATATCGCCGTTTTGGTGTAAGGAGGTTTTAGTGTATAAGTTATTTTGTATTGCTGCTGATCTCTTTTTTTTTTGGTTGTATTGTGATTAGTTGAGTGCTAAGCCATTTCCTTGTTTGAGAACTGTTCGGTAATCATTCTAGTCATCCATGTTTCATCCCCTCTTGAAGGATTGATCTGATACATGCTAGTAATCTTGTATTTGTCCCAAATTTGATTGAGTAATTAGTGTTGTATATTTGATGTTCCTAAATTTAGAATGTTTTAATGAAATTCTAGATGTTTCACCAAAAAAAAAAACTTATTAATAATGATGATGGACATAATTAAGAGACATAAATTGTACAGAAACATTATACAAATAATATGACACATTATATTAAAAAAAATGTAACACATTAATCTATTAAATATTGTTTAATATATAAAATAAATACGTAACACAAATTTGTGTTGAAAATCCTATAAATAGAAACAATGCAATAATAGAATTGCCTTTTTTTTTTTTTGATAGAAAGAATTGCGTATTTGAAATTATATGAAAAATGATCTGAAACTATATTATAATTTTTTATTACGTTTTAATTCATTTTTATCATTTGATTTGTGTATTATCACTTTATTATGTAATTTAAAGGTACCGGGTGTTTTATTTATTTATTTATTTATTTAAAGATGAATTGGGTGTTTGATTTAAAAAATGCAACTAATTGCTAATCTCTATCATACTAATTAAACCCCACAATCATTATATACCCAATATCAAACAATGACATGTTTAATCTAAAGTCCCATCAAATTTGATCCAACATGCCAAATATGTCTGTAATACATCAACATATTCGATATGCTTTGTCATGCCATACAATTACTGTTACTTTAGAACAATTTTGATATTGTTGTAGCTTTTAAAATAATTAATGTTATTTGTACTCTAAAAAAAAAATTATTGTGAACTTCATTTGGGCTAACCTTTAGTTAATTTTGCCATTATCTGTTATAAATCTCAAAAATTATAAATATACAGTTGGTGTTATAAATCAATTGAATATCACATTTTAGTATTATATAACCATCACATTAAAGATCATTATCACTTAAATAATTATCATCATAATAGTGTCTTAACGTTTTCTATAACCTCCACATTAAAGATAATTATCACTCAAATAATGATCATCATAATAGTATCTTAATGTTATGTATAACTTGTGCCTTTTTCTATTTCTTACATTTATGATTCTTAACCTATAAATAAAAGGTACATAAGTTTGTATATTTTATCATTGCATAAGAAATGAAACAATAAAATAGCAACTCTCTCCAAATTTCTTCTTGTGTTTTATCTTTAATTCTTGTTCTTACTTTGTAATATCTTAATATTGTATTTGTTTGATAATACGTTATTAGTACGAGTTCTAATTATTTATTTTCCATCAAGGTAGAATTTTAGTCATATAAATTTCTTTCATAATATTTCTTTAGTTTTCTATTATGTTATTGACATATAGTGTTTTGACATGATTTATTAAGCATTCTTTCTCTCTACTACATTTTATGTATTTATATGTTTATGAATTATGTTATCTTTGTTTGTCTATATAAATCTTTATTATTATTCCCATGATTATTTATATATTTGGTTACCAATTAATATATTTTATGTTATTGGATGGGTTATGTTTTCAATTCGTTACTTTGTTAATCAATTGTTATTAACTTTGTTTTATTTGTATAGTAGATTATACAGTTTCTTACATTGATTATAACTTGATTATCAATTATTTTATAATGATGAACTTTATTATATATTTGTTTTACTTTACTGTTAATCAATAAATTGATTATACGTTAGAGTATAATTATAGCATTATTGTGAATATATCTTTTATAATTCCTTTATACCCTCTTGGTCAATTAGAATTCATCAAGCATGTAAATATAATTTTCTTGTTTGATGCAAAGTTAGTATATATATATCTATTGAAATAATTATTAATTGTATGTTGTATGTTTTTCTTTTAAGCATCTAGTATATTATAATATTATTGATTATTATACTTGAATTATGTTACGTATGAAGAAATTGTTTATTATATATTTTATCCTTTTATATAGTTTTATTAATTTTATTATATGTTGTCAATTAATAGTTTTCAACATGTCGAACCTGATAAAACTCGAGTTCACTGCTCTTGATATTTCTGGTAATAATTATTTGGCATTGACTCTTGATGCTGAAATTCACCAAGATGCCAAAAATCTTAGAGATACAATAAAAAACAAGAATGAGGCATCCTCACAAGATCACGCGAATGCAATGATATTCCTTTGTCATCATCTCCATAAAGGTTTAAAAACTGAATATTTAACAATAAAAGATCCATATGTCATTTGGAACAATTTGAAAGAAAGATATAACCACCAAAAGACAATAATGCTTCAAAAAGCTCGTTATAACTGGATGCATCTGCGATTGCAAGATTTTAAAAGTATAAACAAGTATAATTTCGTAATGTTTAAAATTACTTCTTAATTAAAATCATGAGAAAGTGTTATTGATGAACATATGTTGGAAAAAATATACTCTACTTTCCATGACTCTAATATGCTCCTGCAACAGTAGTATCGAGAAAGAGGTTTTAAAAAATATTCTAAGTTGATATCATGTCTCTTTGTGGTCGAACAAAATAATGAATTGTTGATGAAAAATCATCAATCTCGACCAACTTGATCAAAAGTACTCCTTAAAGTGAATGCTTCATTTGTTAATGATACGAGGTGTGAACATGGTCGTGGTCGTGGTCGTGGTCGTGGACGCGACTGTGGTTATGGTCGTGGTCATGGATTTGGTCATGGTAATTATAACCAAAACTCCTCAAATTTAAAAAAAAAAAAAAACTATGTCTCACCATCTGAAGTGGGAGAATAATGAGAAAAAACAAAAAGAAAAGAGTTGTCAAAATAAGACTTTCAAAAATAATGAAAGCGTTTGTCATAAATGTGGCATTAAAGGATATTGGAGTCGTACATGTGGTACAACAAAACACCTCGTTAATCTTTACCACGCTTCTTTAAAAAAAAAAAAAAAAGTGTCAAAACAAATCTTACTGAAAACCTTGATCCTATGAATTTGACACATTTAGATGTTGCAGATTTCTTTGAGAACTATGATGGAAACATAAATGTAGCTTAAGAGGATGTTCTTGCAACAAGCCGTTCCAAATATGCTATTTACAATATGTTTTAATATGTTATGTCATCAATGTGTTTAGCATTTCTAATTTTCAAAAGTGTATTGTTTTTAATGTATTTTATTGTAAGTGTATTAAGTAATATTCAGTGTATTTTATTTTTAGTATGCTTTTAGTGTGTTCATATTTAAAATTATAAATGATTGTATTTGATATTTTATTCTCTATTCTTACAATTTTCCTTTTTTTTTTTTTTTACTTATGAAGAAACATGGTTGTCATTAATCACACAATTGGTGTTAAAAGATAATGATAAAGCTCTTTATCTAGCATACAGTGGAATAACACACATCATATTTAAAGATAAAAAATATTTTTTTAATCTTATATTGGCTGAAGCTAATGTTAGCACAATATCAGGTGTTGCAAATCTTATTGAAGGTCATAGAAAAGCTCATATATTATTACCTGGTGACACAAAATTTATAATAAATGATGCTATGTTTTCTAGTAGATCAAAAGAAATATACTAAGTTTTAGAGACATACGTCATAATAGTTATCATATTGAAACGATGAGTGAAAAAGACATTGAATATCTTCATATTACGTCTATTATCTCAAAGAAGAAACATATATTGAAAAAATTATCAGTATACTCTTCTGAATTATATTATACTTTTATAAATCTAATTGAATCGTATGTGGTTATGAACTAAGAGTTGTTGAATCCAAGGACTTTTATTGGTTGGCATGACCGGTTAGGTTATCCAGGTTCAATAATGATGCGAAGAATTATAGAAAATTTGCATGGACATCCTTTAAAGAACTAGAAGATTCTTTTGTTCAAAGATTTTTCATGTGCTGCTTGTTTTCAAGAGAAACTAATTACAAGGTCATCCATAGTAAAAGTTGTCATTGAATCTCCTACATTTTTAGAACAAGTTCAAGAAGGTATATGTGGACCTATTAATCCATCATATGAACCATTTCAATATTTTATGGTACTAATAGATGCATCGATACATTAGTCACATGTTTGTTTATTGTCCACTTACAATGTCGCATTTGTGAGACTTCTTGCCCAAATAATCTAATTACGGGCTTAATTTTTGAATTATACTATTAAAAAAATTCATCTTCATAATGCTGGAAAATTTACATCTCAAGCTTTTAATGATTATTGCATGTCCATTGGAATTACTGTTAAGCATCCTATTGCTCACACACATACACAAAATGGATTAGTAGAATCCTTTATTAAAAGGCTTAAATAAATTGTTAGGCTCTTAAGAAAACAAAGTTGCTTAATTCTGTTTGGGGACATGCCATATTATGTGTTGCAGCACTTATTCACATAAGGTCAATTGCATATCATAAATACTCCTCATTACAACTTGTCTCTAGTAAAGAACTTAATATTTCTCATTTAAGAGTTTTTGGTTGTGCAGTATATGTTCCTATTGCTCCACCACAACACACTAAAATGGATCCACAAAGAAGATTGAAAATTTATGTTGAATTTGAATCCCCGTCAATTATTAAATATCTTGAACCTTTAATAGGTGATACTTTCATAGCACAATTTGCTAACTATCAATTTAATAAGATAGTTTTCCCAATATTAGGGAGAGAGAAACAACAGTTGGAAAGACAAGAAATTTCATGGAATGCATCATCATTATCTAATTTTGATTCTCGTACAAATCAATGTGAATTAGAAGTTCAAAAAATAATTTACTTGCAAGAAATTGTAAATCAATTACTAAATGTATTTACTGATAGTAAAAGATGACAAAGTCACATGTACCAGCTGTTAATGCTCCTGCTCATATTGATGCCCCTAAAGAACAAGTTGCTAATATGTCAGCAAATGAGTCTAATGCACGCCAAAAGCGTGGTAGACTACTCGGTTTTAAAGATAAAAATCCTAGAAAAAAAAAGAGTAAAATAAGCAAGTTGACACTTTCAAAGTTATTAATAGTCCTAAAAAGCCCATAAAAGAAACAATTGATGTAACTAAGTAAATAACCCCAGAATAGGGTTAGGTTTCTGAAAATAACTATGAGGAAAAGATTTTAATAAATTATGCTAGTTTAGGAAAGAGATGAAATCGAAAGGAAACTGTTAGTGATAATATATTTACATATACAGTAACTCTTGATATTATAAATGAGGATCTTGAATCGAAATCAGTTGATGAATGTTGACGTAGAACTGATTGGTCAAAATGGAAAGATGTTATCCAAGCATAATTAAATTCACTTGAAAAACGTCAAGTCTTTGGATCTATTGTCCAAACACCTAAAGGTGTAAAACCTGTAGGCTACAGATGAGTATTTGTGCGAAAACGTAATGAGAGAAATGAAGTTGTAAGATATAAAGCACGACTTATAACACAAGATTTCTCTCAAAGACTTGATATTGATTATGAGAAGACTTATTCTCCAGTGGTGGATGCAATCACATTTAGATTTCTAATTAGTCTGACAATTACAGAAGGACTTCATATGCATTTAATAAATGTTGTGACAACTTATCTATATGGATTACTTGATAGTGACATTTATATGAAAGTTTTTGAAAGACTGAAAATGCCTAATACATGCAATTCAAAACCCTGGGAAATGTATTCGATTAAATTACAAAAATCTTTGTATGGATTAAAGCAATCTGGACGCATGTGGTATAATCATCTCAGTGAATATCTTTTGAAGGAATGGTATATTAACAATCCAATTTGCCCATGTGTGTTTATTAAGAAATCAAAGTTTGAATTTGCTATTATCGCAGTTTGTGTTGATGATATGAATATCATCGAGACTCATGAAAAGCTCATAGAGACGATAACATTTTTGAAAAATGAGTTTGAAATGAAAGATTTGGACCAAACAAAATTTTGTCTTGACTTGCAGATCGAGTATTTATCTAAAGAGATTTTTCTTCACCAATCAACTTATATTGAAAAGATATTGAAACACTTTAACATGGATAAGTCTTATTCAATAAACTCTCCCATGGTTGTTCAATCCCTTGATGTGAAAAAAGATCATTTTTGTCCTCGAAGGATAATGAAGAAATTTTCGATTCAGAAGTATCATATATTAGGACTATTGGTGCACTAATGTGCACTAATGTATCTTACTAATTGTACAAGACTTGATATAACATTCTCTATTAATTTACTAGTAAGATATAGATTTTCACTAACTCGCAGACATTGGAATGGTGTTAAACAAGTATTTCGTTATGTTCGAGGAACATCATACATGAGTTTGTTTTATTTAAAAGACTCAAAGACAGAATTGGTCGGATATGTTGATGCTGGATATTTATCAGATCTACATAAAGCACGATCTCAGACAGGTTATTTGTTTACATATCGTGGTACTGCTATATCTTGGCGTTCTATAAAGCAAACTCTAACTGTCATATCTTCAAATCATGCTGAAATATTAGCATTACATGAGGCAAGTCAAGAATGTGTATGGTTGAGATCTCTGATTCAACATATCCATAAAACATGTGATCTTCCATTTGTTAAAGAAAGTTCAATAATTTTATATGAGGACAATGCAGCTTGTATCGCTCAAATAAAAGGAGATTACATAAAAAGAGACAGAACTAAGCACATTTCATCAAAGTTCTTTTTCACACATGAACTTCAGAATAAAAGAGAGATAGATATTCATTAAATTCAATCTTCTGACAACATGATAGATTTGTTCACAAAAACACTTCCTACAACAACATTTGAAAAATTGGTGAATAAAATTGGCATGCATCGGTTCAGAGAATTTTGTTAAAATTCACTAAAAGAAGATATATTAGCATGAGGGGGCGGTTACTGCGTACAAGGATTATGTACTCTTTTTTTCTTTATTAAGATTTTTTTTCTATAGGATTTTTTTTTTTAATAAGATTTTTAATGAGACATATTCTTTGTACGATGGACATCCAAAAGAGAAGTGTTGTAAATCAATTGGATACCACCCTTTAGTGTTGTATAACTTCCATATTAAAGATCAATATCACTTAAATAATGATCATCATTATAATGTCATAATGTTTTCTATAACCTCCATATTAAAAATCATTATCACTCAAATAATGATCATCATAATAGTGTCTTAATATTATGTATAACTTGTGCTTTTTTTTTATTTCCTACATTTATGATTCTTAGCTTATAAATAAAGGGTACATAAGTTTGTATATTTTATCCTTGCATAAGAAATGAAACAATAAAATAACAACTCTCTCCAAAATTCTTCTTGTGTTTTATCTTTATTTTTGTTCTTATTTTGCAATATCTTAATATTGCATTTATTTTATAACAGTTGGTAGATTTTATGTTAATTATAGTGCATTTATAAAATGTCTAAAATATGTATGTAAATGAAATAATTTAATTTTTATTTGGTATATATATATATCTATATGTTTACGGTTGAGATATATGTGTGTTTATATTCAAATTGATGACAATAACTTAATCATTTAAAGGATCCATTAATCTACAACAAATTATTTATAATAATTTCTTAAAGGTAACCCCTATTTGCTTATTAAAACCGCCATCAATTACACTCGATTACTAGATAATTACTTTTAAAAGTTTCATTAAAACACTATTTTCATCAATTATTTACTTAATTGGATATTAACTTCTTAAAAACAATACTTCTCATGTAATTACATAATATTAAAGTCGATTATTTATGAATTTCGAGTTTTGATATAACATGTTTACAATATTAGTATAACGATTTTTTTTTTCAATTTAGAAAAAAAAATATAGGAAAAAATAATCTATATATGACGGGAGAATTAAATTTTAAAAAAAAACCATAATTCAATATGTGGTTTCTCTTTGTCATTTGGCACCAGCAGCCCCCACGCCGTGTGTTGGCGTGGGTTTGATGCCCGCTGCATCCAAAATATATGTATAAAATATATAATATATATAATAATAATATATATACTATAATACTAATGATAATTAATTAATTTCCCACCAATTGTGTGGGTCGCTCTCCCACTCCAGTGTGGGTCTCTTCTCCACCTCCGTGTGGGTCGCTCTCTCCCAATTGGGAGTAGTCCCTCGGGCCATACCACCAGCGTCATATCTCGGTTCAATAGTCCCGGATGCCCCCTGAGTTTGTCCCAGTACAGTTATTGTATTCAAAAAAATATATATGTGGTTTCTTTTCATATATATATATATATATATATATCTTAGCTTCGCACTTAACTAAACATTTGAAAATAGTTATAATACATTTTCACAATGTTGTGAAAAGTGGAGTACTCGAAAGATACAATAAACAAATTATGACTTCTAAGGTTTTTATCATCCTTTTTCAAAGTAATAAATTCCCCTCAAATGTTCTAATTCTCATGCATTATATAATAAAATATATATGGCCCATGTATAAATTCGGAATGTTTTATATTGTTATTTTTATTTACATTCTCGTTTAAGTTACCCGTGGATTTGGGATTTAAATTTATAAACTTTTGCAATTTCTATATCTTACAAGTCTTTTCAATATTTGGTAGCATAACTCTTTTTTTTTTTTTTGGTTGTTTAAGCATCATCTAGAGCCTGAACATACTAACCTATTCCCTATTGGATCATCACATAACTTTTGGCTGAAATCTGGATATGATAAAACACTACCAATTTTGCAGGATTTCACAGGCTGGTAAGCTGACATATTTATAGAATACTGAAGCTGTCCCCACCAACACAAACAGAGAAAAGAGATTGAAATTTTGGGTAAGCTTTTCACTGAAATCATTACCCCATCTATTTTAACTTTTCTATCTATCAGTGTCACTCTTGCTCAGCTTCTTTTTCATGACAAACTGTGAAAGAAACCGAATAAATAATATATGCACCCTCCACTCTCTAGCATGCAGACTCAGAGAGATTCCAACTCCGTTGCAATTCCCAAGACTCTTTCAGTGATCTCAAACCGTTATTGTTACTGTTCAGTTTTTGCAGGTAACTGCTAATTTTGTAATTTTATATATAAAATCTTTGTAAGCGTAATCTTTACAAATCACCAAAGAAAGTTGAACTTTGAATTAATTTTATTTAACACGATTTTTTTTTTGGGTTATGGGACCACAAAAGTATCTTTCTAAAAGAATACTAATACACATAAAAAGACAATATACAAAAACATAAAAATTTGGATATCAAACAACATGTCATCCTATTTCTATATCTATACTAAATATCCTATTATCTATACCATGGTTACATCTCACTTTTTATTTGAGCTGCTTATTGGATTATAAGTATAGTTGAGTTCTTATGGTGTGTTGAAAATTTTACGATGCTTCTGAAGGGAAAAATACAACAATTATTTTTTAAAAAAATAAGAATTTATGGAACACTGAGTTTTAATTTTTTTTTATAAAACTCAAGAATTTAGGATTCATAAAACAGTGAAATAAAATAATAAAACTAGATAAAGATCGAATATTTTACCTTTTGTATTGATATATATGGATTGCTCACCACCTTGCATTCCTTGATATATCGCTACAAAAAAAAAAAACAAGTGAGTTGATACAATTATATAGAATTGTATTCACTTATTTTTAATTTATTTTCAAAAAAGAAAATCAAATTAATGTTTATAAGAGGTGAGTGTTTGATTTTAGTTATACAGATAACAAAAACACAAATTTTTGTTCTTTGTATTTGCTATAGAAAAAATTTTCTTTCTGTTTCTCAAACATATGTATAACATAACCAAAAGCTCCTTACAAGGAAAATTATTTATTTTCCTTTTATAGGCAACAATTAGGGTTTCATTAATCAAAATTAACATTGAACCCTATGTTTATTAAAATTAAACTTTTACCCTATATAACATAATTAATTTAAAATTAATTCATGTTATATTCTGGAATCAAACTTATGACCTCAAATAAATTAATTCATAACTAATTTAACCAGAGTTACTATTGAAAATCAAATTTAAGACCTTTTATAAAATTAATAATTAACTAAATAATTATTAAATAATTTTTGAATAATTAATATTATTCAAAAATTTTAGTGAACACTTATTTTATTACTAGCATAACAAATGTAATTGGACAGTCCAATTACAATATTCTATATACACATTTCTTATAGTGAAATGAGCTATCAAGGAAACCGATAGACCTATAGTTTTGAGTTCCAATAATATCGAAATTATTAATTAAACTCTTTAATTAAATAATTCACTGTTATTAATCTTAGAGTTACTCCACTAAAAAAAAATTGTACTCTCAAAACTGCAGATGTTTTTATACAATCTGAAATTTTCAGTGTCCATAAATTTAATCACTACATATGATTTAACCCTTCACAAATAGTTCATAATTAAAGCTAGGTAAAATATCTGTTTTACCCCTTTAATTATTTTTTGATTCTTAAATACAATTGATTCTCTAATGAATAATATATTTATAACAACTTATAAATTTATCGTTTCATTTACATATAAATAGAAAGCTAAACGCTTTTATTATTTAAGACATGAATCAACCATTAAGAGAACTACTTCTCTACTTCTCTCAAGAAAGAGTGGATTCCACTATTGTATAAAATATTCTCGACTACTTACTAAATTATATTCCCAAAGTACTAAGTTATTGACTGAGCATCTGTATCGATCTCACCCATGTAAATTAAATGATACAACTTAACAAGTAGTAGTCCATAATACACTCAAGATTAAAATTAATTCATATATGATTATCTGATCGATAAATACTTACTAAATTATATCTCCAAAGTACTAAGTTAGTGACTAGGCATTTGTACCGATCTCACCTATGTAAATCAAAGAATACAACTTAACAAGTAGGAGTCCATAATACACTCAATATTAAAATCAATTCATATATGATTATTTGGTCGATAAATATAAATCTCTAAATTTAACGGATATTAGTTAAAGACTTATGTTTATCGTGGTCCAGTCTTATATAATCGTTATTATATAATATGTATTTATTTTCATGTCACCACATGAACAATTTTGGATAAGATTATCGTACCAAATACAAAATAGACTGTAACTATAGATTTACTATAAACAAAGTACCTAACTTCATTTGCTTTATACGAATTTTTTAAATTATTTATTTCAAACTAAATTCACTTGTATATAACATTTATATACTTAGGTTGAGATTACATAAGTAATCAATGATGTTTTATAATATTCATATGAAGCAAATATTTTACAAATGCACATAAATTGAATAAAATAATATATTTTATTTTTTGTTTATTTAAATGTTTATAAATTATAGGCTCTTAGGGTATAAACCATAACAGCTTCATCGAACTATAAAATTAAGAGATGATTTAATTCAAAAAAAGAAAAAAATAGATGATTAATATAAAAAAAAGAGTAAATTCTACTAACCAATTATGAATAGCAATGAAGCATGGTAAAAACCAAATAACTTTGAAATCTAACTTTTCATATGCTTTTTTCTTTTGTTATTCAACGACATATTTAACCAAAGGAACGGTTTCAAAAAAACTAATAATAATAACAAAAATTTGTACAAATTTAATTTATATATGTCATTACTAAAATATTTAATTGTTTTATCAATTTTTTTTTTTTTGGTTGTAAATATAATTACCTTCAATTGGTTTTCAAATATGATAATTACTAGGTGCTATGTCAAAAGAAAAAAGAAGTGATGAGAGAGAGGCTCTCTTCCCAGTTTCTTCTTTAGGTAGATTTGAGTATTCTAGGAGCTAATTTTCACTGTTTTTCTTCTCATTTCCTTTTCCTCTCAGTGATCTTCTTTAGTTTATGGTTATTAAGAGCTAAATCCAGAGATTTTTTAGATCTAACCCTGAAAAACCCAAGTGATGGTTGGTTCAAATCTACCATGAAGCCTTGGTTGGGGTTCTTCCCCTCTTCTAGTTTTTGGTAGGGGTTTTGGATTTTGAAGGGTTGGATTTAGTTCTCATCTAGATCTAGCCATCAAAAACCAATTTTTGTCAAGATTGTAGGTTGATGGCTTATAGGCTTTGGTTGAAGACTAGGGGTTAACTCTTGCTTTCTAGATGATCGATCGCAGCAATGAGCCTTGGATCTTCCTTTTGAGCTTTTGATGGAGCAATCAGTGCTGTTTTGGTGCTAGGAGGCTATTTTGTATTGTTTATTTTATGTTGAAGTTGGTCTTGTTTCTATTTAATAGTAATTTGTACAAATTTAATTGATATATGTCATTACTAAAATATTTAATTGTTTTATCATTTTTTTTTTTTTTTGCAATATAATTACCTTCAATCGGTTTTCAAATATGATAATTACTAGGTGCTATGTCAAAAGAAAAAAGAAGTGATGAGAGAGAGGCTCTCTTCTCAGTTTCTTCTTTAGGTAGATTTGAGTATACTGGTAGCTAATTTTTACCGTTTTTCTTCTCGTTTCCTCTTCCTCTCAATGATCTCCTTCAATTTTGAGTTTTTTAAGGGTTGGATCCAAAAATTTTCTAGATTTAACCCTTAAAAACCCAAGCCATAGTTGGTTCAAGTCTACCGCAGAGCCCTGGTTGGGGTTCTTCCCCTTCTTTAGTTTCTGGTAAGGGTTTTGGATTTCAAAGGGCTGGATTTAGTTGTCATCTGGATCTAGCCATTGAAAACCAATTTTTGTCAAGATCGTAGGTTGATGACTTACAGGTTTTAGTTAAAGACAAATGGTCAACTCTTACTTCTTGGATGACCGATCGCAGCAATGACCCTTGGATCTTTCTCTTAAGGTTTTGATAGAGCAATCAGTGTTGTTTTGGCGTTAGAAGGCTGTTTTGTATTGTTTATTTTATGTTGAAGTTGGTCTTGTTTCTATTTAATTGTTTGTGTTTCTATGTATTTAGATGCTCTGACCTTTGTGTTTGGTTGGTTTAGTGACATTATGCTTTTTCTATATTTGGGAATCATATGATAGTCCTTTTGGCCATTATTGTTTCTTCCTCTCATGTGGGTTCATCTGGTAATGTGTGTTTGATTTGTTATATCCCCTTTTGACTGGGTGCTTGAGTTATATTGTCTCAATTCTGGGAAGTTTCAATGATATTCTAAAATTTCAAAAAAAGAAAAAAGAAAAAGAAGTGACAATAACCGTATAAATATATAAATTTAAAAACTATCGATATTATTTTTCTTAAAACGTTAATCGAAGTCATCGTTAATTCATTAGGCTCTTGTTTTAATTGAATACATTGTTTTACTAAAAAATAAAAATAAATAAGTTTTTGCTTCTTTACGTAAAGAGCACATATCAGTGAATCTTCTAACAAAAATTAATTTAACTATTCAAGAAGATTACGCACAAAATACCACGGTCGGTACAAATCCACAAAAATTGAGAGGGGTGTACTTAGAAATACAGAGCGCTTTAGTTGTCCTCCCCCAAACCGAATCTAGCCCAGGTCAGTTTGGGCCCAATAAAATTTCCAACGAAACATGAGAAAACCAGTACACACACGACGTCATGCCATGTCTGCTTTTGGTTCCCAAAATTGAAACTTGAAAGTTCAAAACTTGAAATGAAAGGTGAAAGAAGTGGGAGTGGCACCCCCTCAACAGTCGTATCGGCATCGCTCCTCTCTCAAACCAAATCCAAAGCCCCCTGCACTCTCTTTTCTCTCAGGTCACTTCTATCTATTCAACTGATGAGCCATTTTGGTTTTTTTTTTTTTTTCTTTGTGAATTTGAATGTGTAGTTCATTTTTCGCTTTTTGTTTCCAGTGCCTCTTTAGTTGTCTTAGATTGCTAGATGAGTAATGACTTATTCTTCTGTTTGGTTGCTGATATAGACTTGATTCTTTGTTATAATTGCTTTTAGCTGTTTTGGTTTCTCTTATGTGCACCAAAAAAAAAAAAGAGGGAAAACAGTATCACAAAAAATTTGCCCACTTAGTTGTATTTTATGTCTGTTTAAGACAGTCTTAGTTTTTTAAGTTTTGGAATTTGAAGTTTGGATTTTGTTTCATGCCCAGTAATTCTTGGCAACCAACTTGATGTTTAGTATCTGCACCTTGTATAGCTTTATATGGGGAAATTGAAGATTGGTTTTCAAGGTTTGCTATCCCATTTTTATTTTTTCAGGTTTTAGCTCTTTTGGGCACACCGAGTTGTGGTTGAATTGGCAGAATGTCCCTCCTAAGTAGGTTCTTTTACAGAAGACCGCCTGATGGGTTGCTAGAATTCGTTGAAAGAGTATATGGTTGGTTTTCTTTTGGGTGATTTTTTTTTTTTGGTTTGCGGTTATTGTTACGCGTTTAATTATGTTTCTGTTCATGGGTTTTTATTTGGAATTGCAGTTTTTGATTCGTGTTTTTCAACTGAAGTCTTGCCGGATGGAATGTACCAAATATATCTGCATGAAATTCTGAGGGAGTTACATGAAGAATTTCCTGAGTCATCGTTTCTTGCATTTAATTTTCGTGAGGGTGAGAAACGGAGCCAGTTTGCTGAAATACTATGTGATTATGATGTTACTGTGATGGATTATCCGCGACAGTATGAGGGTTGCCCCCTCCTTCCATTGTCTTTGATTCAACATTTTCTTCGAGTTTGCGAGAGTTGGCTTTTGCATGGGAATCATCAAAATATTATTCTTCTACACTGCGAGAGAGGAGGTTGGCCGCTACTAGCATTTCTTTTAGCTAGTTTTTTTATTTTCAGAAAGTTGCACAGTGGAGAGCGTAGGACTCTTGAAATTGTTCACCGTGAGGCTCCCAAAGGTTTCTTGCAGCTCCTGTCACCTCTAAATCCCTTCCCATCTCAGCTTCGTTACCTTCAGTATGTAGCTAGGAGAAATATTACTCCAGAATGGCCGCCTCCAGAGAGAGCACTCTCTTTGGATTGTGTTATTCTTCGAGCCATTCCAAACTTTGATGCGCAAAATGGGTGCCGGCCTATTATCCGCATTTTTGGAAGGAATCACCATAGTAAGGGTGGGCTATCAACTCAGATGCTGTTCTCCATGTCCAAGAAGAGGAAAACCCTTCGTTATTACCGTCAGGTGAGAGCTGCTGTTTATTGTTTTGTATTATTGTTGTTTTATTTGCATTAACTTGAGCAACATGCATTTATCTTGCTGCAGGCAGACTGTGATGTGATTAAGATAGACGTACAATGTTTAGTGCAAGGAGATGTTGTGTTGGAGTTTGTCCATTTAGACTTAGATCTAGAGAGAGAAGTTATGATGTTTCGTGTCATGTTTAACACAGCATTTATCCGATCCAACATTCTGATGCTAAACTCTGAGAACTTGGACATTCTTTGGGATTCAAAGGAGCGGTATCCGAAAGGCTTCCGTGCAGAGGTAATATATTTATAAGCTTCTCCTTAGTTCTTGGATAGAATAGGAGAAAGGAGAGGCAATTGATGATAATTTTTCTTGAAATTTATTAAAAACCTTTATGCCGCTTTCTTTTCTCTCAGTTTCCAAGACCTATGTGGAGCCTTTAAAACTTATGTTCGATTTTAGGCGTTCTATTTTACTGGTTTTTTGGGTCTTTTTAAATCTTTATTTTTTTAACTATATACTTAATAATAAATTTCTGCAGGTTTTGTTTGGGGAACTTGACAACATTTCCCCTGTAAAGGCACCAACTACAATATTAAATGGAGAGGAGAAAGGTGGATTACCTATTGAAGCTTTTTCTAGGGTGCAAGAGCTTTTTAGTGGGGTTGAGTGGGTCGATAACAGTGAAGATGCTGCATTTTGGCTTCTTAAGCAACTTTCTGTCTTAAGTGATGTTAAAGAATTGTCAAGACTGCATGGTAGGGGAAGTTCATGTGAGTCACCAGTGGATTCTGAAGAAGAAAATAATGCATCTAGTACTGCTGATAGTTTGGATGAAGCATTTGATATATTTCCTAAATCGTTAGCAGATACGGAAAAATTATCAAGTGCAGGTGATTCAGTGACCTTACTTTCTGAAAATGGCAGTCCACATGACGTGATTCTTGCTTCAGAAGCTATAGATCAAGAATATGTTGAAACTGTTCTATCACCAGTTCATCAGCAATCACTAGTTCCAACTGAGGGAACTCCACCCAGTTCCCCTCCATCACCATCTTCCCGACATCCTCTTTCCCAAGAATTACCCCCATCAAATCCTTCAATTTCCCTTGCTGGTGTTAATAAAATTCCTCCACCACCACCGCCACCGCCTCCGCCTCCGCCACCACCACCTTCTCCACCTTCAACTCTTCCTTCCTCAAATATCTCCAAAAGAGATTCTACACGACCTTTACTTCCCACTAACAACAATATTCCTCCACCACCCCCTCCACCTCCTCCTCCACCTCTACCTACTTTCACTAGTAAAGATTCTTCAACAGTGCCTTCAACAACCAGCAAAAGTCCAGCAGTGCCACCCCCACCACCTCCCCCTCCTTTTAGTTCTTCTAAAGCCCAACTAGCTGCCCACTCGCCTCCCCCTCCTCCTCCTCCTACCTCCAAAACTAGTCAACCGTCTTTCCCTCCACCACCACCACCTCCTCCTCTGCCTTCGCGCACAGCTCATAAAACAGCTACCAGTTCTATTCCTGTGGCACCACCTCCTCCATCCCTGGGGACATCTCATAAAACAACTACCAGTTCTATACCTGTGGCACCACCTCCTCCACCACCTCCTCCATCCCTGGGGACATCTCATAAAACAACTACTAGTTCTATACCTGTGGCACCACGTCCTCCATCGGCTCCTCCTGTAGGCTGTAACCCTATTATTGTATCTAGAGCCCCTCCCCCTCCACCACCTCCACCTATAGGTCATAATCTTGGTAATTTACCCAGACCCCCTCCACCTCCACCTGCACCTCCATTAGGACCTTCGAGGTCTGGTGCAATCCCACCACCTCCACCGCCAGCACCCAGACCACCTAATGCTCCTCCTCCCCCAGTTCCAAGTCGTGGAACAACACCAGTTCCTCCCCCACCACCTGGGGCAAAGAGTTCTAATATGCCGCCACCACCACCTCCATCTGTTGGAAGGGGAAAAATGACTTTAGGACCAACAAGCCAGGGTAGAGGTCGACTTGCTGGCGGGACTAATAATGCCCCCAAGAAAACTTCATTAAAGCCCTTACATTGGGTGAAAGTAACTCGAGCAATGCAAGGAAGTTTATGGGCTGATTCTCAGAAACAAGAAAATCAGTCAAGGTGAAAGCAAATTTGTATATTTATATTTCATCTATATGATAGCTTCTGTTACTAAAGCAATTACAAAATTAGGTTTTTTTACTATTTGATGAACACTGAAAATTGTTGGTGGTGTCAAATTTCTTGAATATTTGGGACATAATATACCTGTTCTGTGTTTCATGGGTTACATATACTTAATAATATTCATATTGTATTGCGTCACTGAGATGAACATAGGGTACCCTTTTGACAATATATTCCCTTTACTCTTTGTACTGTTTTTGATAAATGATGTCTTTTACTCCTTCATTGGTGAATCATATTACGTGTACGATGCTATTTTTTTAATATATATATATATATATATATTTCTAATCTTTTTCTTTCTTAAATTTTTACTGTCACCTGATAATTATCGAAATCTTTTACAGGGCCCCTGAAATAGATATAACAGAACTTGAAACTCTGTTCGCAGCGCAGTCAGATGCAAGTGGCACTAACAAAGCTGGAGGCCGACGTGGTTCTAATATCAACAAACCTGAGAAAGTGCAGTTGGTATATCTGTTATTTTAACTTCTTCTTTTTTGCAGAAGTGGTTGCATTTGGAGCTCATAGATGTCTTTGTAGCTTATAATATTATAAACTTAACGTCATATAATTCAGTGATAGCTTTTAAAAATAACTGTGGTATTGGGTGAATAGTATTTGACTATGTAAGGTCCTAAAAAGGTCAATATTGGTTGATTAGAATTAGGGAAGCATAATGTTTAAACTTGTGGAGAAGGTAAATATAATAATGTAGATTGGTAATTAATTGAGTTTTGTGTAAATTAAAGGTCAAAGAAGTGGTATTATAATATGGAAATTGAGGGAAGCCTTTTCTTTTAAGACAAGGATGGCTCTACTTGTGAAACGATATATATATATATATTTATATTATATGTTGACTTTATCACAGGTAGAAACATGCCAGAGCAAGTTCAAGGAATACGCCATGGTTTTTTGCTATAGAATTGTTAAATTCTATGAAATATACTTTTAGTATTTGATTTTTACTGTGCATATTTGTATTGGTGATTCAAGTTTGTAGTTCTTTCTGTTTTTGACAGGTCGACTTGCGTAGAGCTTATAATTGTGAAATAATGCTCACAAAGATAAAGATTCCTCTGCCAGATATGATGGTAGGTTCGCATCTTTTTTTGTATTGCTATAAACTTGCTGGCTATGTATCGGAGTTTGTTTGTCAGAAGGGTTCTAAAATTTTGAGATTAACCCATTCCTTTTTCTTGGTATGACTATCAAATTTTGATTTATTTTTCTTGTCTTTATTGGTGTAGTTTATTTGTTCATGTGTGAAAATTACTTTAGCTGTATGAATGATAAGACATTTTGAAAATGACGTTGGTGTTTATGTAATATCTATACATAGTTATATTTTTATATACACATTTTGAAATTCATGTTGGTGATTGTTAAATATCTGTACTTAGTTATATCTTTTATGTTTATAAAAAGTGGTTCATACAATGGTGAATAGCCTTACAACCCAAAAGACTAGCCTTACAACCCTTCTCCCATTTCTTATGTTCTTACCATGGATTCATTCCCATCTTCTCTAGCTTCACATGTGGGTTCTCTAACAGTACTATATTTTTCAACCAAGGAGTCTGAAGGTGTTGGTGTATTGTTTTTATAGCCTAGAAATTAGAGTTCTGAACTGAACTTGAAATAAATCTGCCTTGATTGGCATTCTAATATGCTTTAATGGTGTTCCTCTGGAAAGTGGAATACTAAGATTCCAATCATTGTAGCATTCAATATAAGTTCTCTATGCCTTAGGGTTAAAGTGGTGTTGTTAGAAATAATATTAATGTGCTCTAAGTTGAACTTCATTATCAGCTAAGTGGCAGAAGTTTAGGAATTTTATAATGCTTGTCAATTTGATTACAGATTACACTTTGTTACTTTGGCAAGATTTGAGTTGAGGCTATAGTGTAGTGTGACTAGTTTTAGAGGGTGATGGATATGATTCAATGGAAGTTCATATTAGTATGTTGAATTTCTAGCTAACGGTAGATCGTTTGCATAATTCTACACATAGTTTATTTGCATAATTCTACACACCTAAGTAGACATCTGCATTCAAACATGCATAATTGCATAAATACATACGCACATTCATATGTATGTACAAGTGCACTTATGTAAACAAGTGAATGCATACCTACAAACAAGTGGCATTGTTGAAGTTGAAAAACATTTGTGCATAGACTGTCAAGGGTCGGCTGTGGGTATATATTTATCCTTGAAGTTATACTGGAAGATGACCCTATATGTTTGCACGCCAATTTCCTTGATTTGTGATTGTTTGGGGAATTTGAAGTGATGGATGTGAGTGGGATGGGTGTATTCATTATTTAGAATGCATTTTATTATTGATCATTTAAGTGGGCAGTTATGTTGTTCTTTGAAAAAAATTAATGAGAGTGCTCTGTGTTTGGTCTGGTCCATCTGATGTTTTTCAGTCAATTGTTTGTAGAGCTTTGGTTGTAGTGCCCTTTAATTTTTCATTGCTTTGTACAATATGGTTGTTCACTAGGGTTCTGGGAATGTGATGTAGGACAAGATTAGGAGCATTAGAATTCCTACAAGTTTAGGATTCCTTATTCTATGTTATTATCTTTTTAGTATAGGATTAATTTCAAATTAGGAAATTAAGATTCAATTAGGATTCCTATTTTTGATGGTTTTAGGATTGGATACATTATTTAAAGGTTTGGTTTGTTTGTGTTTAGTATGTTATTGTTTTCTTTCTTTCTGTAAAAATAAACTTTTGAGTTTATATTCTATTGTTTCTATTAAATTTAGTTGTTTTGTTTCGAAACAAACCATCCGCTGCACCAGAATGCATTGCCTGCATTGTTTTCTTTTGCAGTTTTCATTAACAACATTTAAAAACACAATAGGGCTGTTGGCAATTTTTTCAATTCTATGGATGTTCTTGCTTTATTTTGTATTAGTGATCATGACTCATCTTGTTGCTGTTGTTACCTATTGAGCATTTATATCTGCAATTTAAACAGAGTGTATCTCTTGAAGCTAAAGATTCCATGTTTATATATCCTTTTAAAGTTTTGTCCCCATTCCTCCAGTTTTATTGTTGATGTGTTCGCTTTTATAATTTATGGGCCTATCTTTTGTTTCCAGAAAGCAGTTCTAGCTTTGGATTCTTCAGCTCTTGACAGTGATCAAGTTGATAACCTAATCAAGTTCTGTCCCACTAAGGAAGAAATGGAAACGCTGAAGGTAATCTACATTTCCATCATACATTTATCTGTATAGTTAATGCATGTAAGTCTGATGCTATGTTTTTTCTCCTGGTTGAAAGCAATTTTTAGTGTTTTAGAATGTATAGTCCCTTACCTCTTTTTTTGTTTCTTGATAATTGGAGAGTACAACTACAGTGGTTACTCTTGTAACTATGGACAGAAGGACATGCTTTGATGATTCTTGTAAAGTATTTAATATGCAGGAAAAGGTGTCTTTGTAGCAAAATTTGGTTTCGACTTTGGGCTATTTTTCCATTTTCTTCCATCCCCACCCATCCCATCTCCTTTTTCTATTTATAAATAAAATGAAATTGGTTAGAAGAGATGTCAAGAAAGCCTTAAATGTATAAAGGATGCTTACTCAGAGGCAAGAATACAAGTCTTATTAGGATTAGGCTTTCAGACTTCTATATCGTGGTTTAGGATTTGCTAAACTATAAGAAATTGTAATGGATGTTTGTTTCCAGGCTAAATAGCAGTTGGGTTTCACTATGTGGTGGTTCAGTTTTGGATTATCAAATTTGTTAACCTACTTGATATGATGAGGCATAATGACACCTAGAATCTTATGTACTAACATATAAATGATTGATATCTTTTCTTTTGTTCTTACTTTTTAAATATACTTCACTGTTCAAGGTCAGGGTCTGTGTTTTTGTATATAGGTGCATCAATTCCGTTACAATAGAGATTATGTACGGACAACCTGAAGTCTATATATGTTGAAAGCAGTTCTTCCAAAAGATGCTTGGTGAGGTAGTCAAGAATATTTTAACTATTTTGTCTCATAAGATAGATTGAATATATAGATGGTTGAATTTGTTAGATTTACGGAATGTGTATGGATGTAGTTGAAAGGTGAGAGGTTAATTAAATTTAAGGGTATTGGAAGCATGGTGTTAATATGTTAGATGTTTGTACTACTGTCCTCATATTCAAATTTTAACTTCTATAATTTTGAGGAAAAATTTGACCAGTCAATAATTAGAAGAGTGGTGCAGCAGAAGTTTGTTTTGAAATCGAAACGAATAAACAGTAAAAAAATAATAAAACTAAAACATAAACTTTATTATCACTCAAGAAAATAATAATTAACATAATAAACTAAAATAAACCAAATCCTTCTATAATGATTCTAGTCCTAAAACTACTAAAATTAGGAATCCTAATCAATTCTTAACTTTCTAATTTAAAACTAATTAAAACAAAAAAACTTAACCTTAAGGAAATTTAAATCCTATTTCTATAAAAACTCTATTTCCTAATCTTGTCCTACATCAAATCCCTTCCTCTTGAAAAAAACTCGTCCTCAAGTTTTGATTCGGCCATGTTATAACTCCTAATAAACAATTGCTTCCCCTACATCTCTTGTAGTAAACTAAGCCCTTTCGTAAAAATCATCATCTCCCATAGATTAGCCAACCGTTTTCTCTTCCTCAGCAAAATTAACAGTCCTTCGATTAGGGCAGTTATTTGAAAGATGTCCAAGTTGATTGCACCTAAAGCATTTGCCTAGATTAGGTCGAGCATAGGGGTTAGGATTGGTTCAATGCGACTGTTGATTTAGTACTATTGCTCGGTTAGGGACAGCACTTGAACTTCGTCCTTGTTCTAGAGTCTTGAGGCGTAGGAGTGAGTGTAGAGTTGTCCTCACTATTATCAGTCGTTGTAGACTCCTTTGGAGTGGTTGAAATATCTGGAACGTATGTTTGAAAATTACTCGGAGTCCTGTTAACTGATCGGTTTAATTGAGTCTCAACTTTCAAAGCCAAATTAATTGCATCACTTAATGTCTAGACGTTGTGGAGAGCTAACTTATCTTGAATATCCAATCTCAAACCTCCAATATATCTAGCCACTTGTTGATCCACAGTTTTCATCAAGTTACACCTAGCACTCAATCGATAGAATTCTTCAGTGTATTCTGCAACTTTCCTATTCAGCTATCGACAATTTTGGAATTGTTGATATAGGAATTGCTTGTAGTCAGGAGGAAGAAATTGTTGTTTAAGCAATCGTTTCATCTTTACCCATGTTCGAACACGTTGCTTTCCTTGTTTTTGATGGTTAAACTGCAACTGTTCCCACCAAGCTGTAACTCCTCCTTTCAACTTATATGCCACAATCTCTGAATAATCAAAAAATTGTTCAACACTATACACCCAATCAAGGAAGTCCTCAATGTGTAATCGACCATCAAAAGTGGGTAAGTCCATCTTTCATCTTGTAATCTTGCCATTCTTGACGATATCGAGCATTCCCGTAAGCGTTGTTGGCTAAATTGGTGTTATCCTTGTCTCCTGAAGAATCATTAAAGCCTCCAACGGCTACATATCCCCTCTCACCATGTCCGTAAATTGCTTGGCGGTCTTCTTGGATGTCGTGCCATCCAAAAACAGCCCGATTACCCCTTTGATACACATGAACTGGGTCGGGTCGGTGCGGGTATGGTCGGATCTCTTCGATTCTCCACCTTTCGTCGTTTCGGCCTCTGTTACTGCCAATATGTGGTCACCGACCTCCATCATCGCCATTCCAGACTTGTTCGGGCTCGATCTGGGTCAGGTCTCGTGGATCTTGGTGTCTAGGTTCATGGGCATATGGATCGGGATTGTAAAGGTCGGGATCTGTAAGGAGCGTCGGGAGGACCTCGCTGGTCTGGTAGGTATACCAATCTAGCAGCGCATGGGCGGTAGGGTTGTGGGTTAGGATGGAAAATGGGTCGTGCAAGATTACTTGACGAGCCTGGGTCGCATGCAGGTCTTGAGAGTTGATCCGGGTCACGCTAGTCTTGTTCGTTCGGCTTCTGGTCTCCTTGCTGTCTGCGGTCATCTTCAACGTCACCGTCGGTGGTCGCCGTCCGGTCACCTATTAAATCAAGTTGATGCTCGTTGACAACTTGTCTTCCTTCAAGAGTCAATGTAGCAAGGGTCTGCTGAAGACTTTGAAGTGTTTCTTCGATTCTATCGAGTCGTTGCTTGACAATCGCGAACCGCCGTTCGTTGTCAGGGGTTTGTTGTCTACTTGAACCAATTTCAGCCATCAGTCGAAGGCAGATCACGCTCTGATACCAATTTTGGTACAACGAAAGTTTGTTTCGAAATCGAAACGAATAAACAATAAAGAAACAATAAAACTAAAATATAAACTTTATTATCACTCAAGAAAATAATCATTAACATAATAAACTCAAACAAACTAAATCCTTTTATAATGATTCTAGTCCTAAAATTACTAGAATTAGGAATCTTAATCGATTCTTAACTTTTTAATTTAAAACTAATTAAAACTAAAAAACTTAACCTTAAGAAATTTAAATTCTATTCCTATAAAAACTCTATTTCCTAATCTTGTCCTACATCAAAGAGTGTAACTATAACCTTGTTTTTCTAGTTTCAAAAGGGAGATGGGTAGTTACAAGTCTTGATAATTTGTATACATCACTGATTTAAAAATCATATTTTTAAAATTCTCAATGTTAGAGTATGTGTCCATTGTTGTGGTTTAAGATCAGTGATGTGTCTAGTATTAAGTATCAAAGAGTAAAATCTTTGATGAGCATTAGACGTATATTGAGTGTGCATACAAACGATATCCTCTGATCCTAGCTTATTAGACACATGATTTAGTAAATTGGGCCAAATCAAGAAATCTATAGAATTTATGTAAAAGTTTGTACTAGATGTAGATACTTTTTATCTAAACCTTGAGAGTAAGGTGGACTAGATACTTTTTATCTAAACCTTGAGAGTAAGGTGGACTAGATACTTTTTATCTAAAACTTGAGAGTAAGGTGGACTATGTATTCATAATACAATGCAATAGATCAAAGCCTTATTGGGGAAGGGATGTGGCTTTGCTAGAGGCTCTGGAGATTTTACTAGAAAGACAATCTCTATGGCTTGTTCTCATAAGTCGTAAGAGTAAATATGGTCTTCATTCCAACTTATGGTATTCTATTTAGTCGATTCTGGGTCCGACCGTAGTTTGTAGAAAGCCATAGCCTAAGGACTCCATGGACCATCTTTTTTTTCACAGAACCTTAGCCTTCAACTTTTAAATTGAACTAACTTCAAAATTTGAGTGGACAGCATCAGTATTTTGCTACTCCTTTTTTGAGCATATTCTTTCTTTTGGGGAAGGAGATAAGGCATAGGCTCTATGGAAGTGTGTAGTGTCAATCCCTTTTTAAGTAATTTGTATAGTGAGAAGTAAAATACTTTTTTCATAGAAGACTTTGGTTGTATTTGGTACACAAGAAAGGGGTATGATTTAAAATTGGGATGTGATGGGATTGAATTGGGTTACAAAAAATACCATCTCTTGTTTGATGTAACATAACATAGGATTAGAATGACTAGGATTTTGTTTGTATTAATGTTTTAAAATTTGAATAGGGGCAGCGTCACGGCCAAAGGCGTTTTGAGTTGACTGTCTTATGCCATGCCAGTATGGCAACCGCCCCAAGAGGCTGAGGCGTCGTCTTAAGCTCGCCTCAATGTGAGGTGGGTTGAGGCGATGGTGAGGTGCTATCCACACTAGCAACCCAAAATCAACTTTTTAATTAATTAATTAATTATTTATTTATTTTTAAGAGAAATTTATCTGGTAGTCGATGGCTAACTGCAAGGACCAGCAGGAGGGGAAAGGGGAGAGGGACTGGGCATAAGAGAGCATGGTGGTCAAGTCATCGACGTTGGCGGTGATGGTGAGAAGGAGGAAGGAGGTGGTAGTGGTGTAGAGAGAAAGTAAGGGCATGTTGTTTGGTTTGAAGTGAGGAGAAGGATTGAGAGAGGAGAGATAAAGGGTGGAGATGTGATGTGAGCTGTAACCCATTACTTTCTCACACTTTTTTTTTTTTTTTTTATCCTTTAGTAATTTGTAAGTTGTAACCCATTACGTGCATATTCTATTACATTAATTACTGAAAAAATTATGTTCTTTTTTGAGACTAAAGTTAAAAAGTAACCCTTTTTGAAATTCGTTATTTTTACCAAATGTATTTTTGTCCGAAAACGGTTTTTTTTCCAAGATTTTGAAAAAAGGTTAATGTTTAACTTGAACCTTAAAAAAAGAGTCATTTACGAAAAAAACCCTCGATTATTTGATCATTTGTTAATGGAGGGGCAGTGGTATTAGTACAATTTGTGTTTAATGAAGAAAATGTGGGTGGTTTTGCCTCTTGGGATTTTATGGGTTTTAATGTTTATTTGTCAGCTGACATGAGTTTCTATGTTATAAATGATTTTCTATTGAATGATTTAAATGATTTCAATGTTCATCTTCCTCCATTCAAGATTCTTCTCCACTAAAACATTGGTTGTCACTATTTTTTTTCCATCTTATAAATAATTTTCTATGTTAGGTTCTTTATTTTATTTTACTTTTTGTCATTTCAAATTGGACCACCTCACCTCGTTGAGGCTTGATTGCCACACCTCGCCTTTCACCTTTTAAAACATCGGTTTATATTAATTTTTTAGTAAATAGGATTACTTCAAATCTTTTAAATTACTTTAAACTTTTTAAATAAAATAAAATAATTCCATATTAAAATGACATAATAATAATGATTTCCAAATAATATTTTAAATTATTTAACAACTAAATGACACTTCAGAATTTTTTGAGAATATCAAAATAATTACAAAAATATAATCATTTTGTTTATTTTCTCAATAGAATATTTTAATTTTTTTAATAAATTAATTCAGTTTTAATAATTAGAAATACTTTTATTTTTATATAAAAACTTTTTAATTAAATATTATTGTTTTATTTTATAAATAAAATAAAATAAAATAAATAATCAAATCCAGTCCCAAGCTTTGGATCCCATGGTTTGGCCCAGGATTGCCAAATCCCACTGCCATGGGATTTGAGGGATCTCTAGGGATTGGAGAAATCCAATCCTACGACCCTTCAGATGGTGGGATGGAATTTAGGGAATCCAATCCCATTTCGTATCCCTTGTAACAAATTAGTTCCTTTGTAACAAATTGGTTAGGATCTAATTGTTTCAGGAGATCTTTGGATTCTGGACAGCCAGTTTCCATTGCATTTTCATTCATATTACTGAAACTTTTGCATCAATCTCTCAAGATCAAGAAAATAATTTGACAGGGAAGATATCATAGTCTTATGTAATTGTATCCTTTTTTTAGCTTAAGGCTCCCTTAAAGTTTCAATGTACATGCTTTTTACACCCACTTCAATTGGAGTACTGTTTGGGAAATTTTGTAATTCAGGGTTTGGTTATTAACAGGATCGTATATCTTAGATAGGAGAGTGTGGTTTTAATGGCTGTAACTGTAACTTCATCAATCGCGCACTTTTTCGATGTATCTTCATTTTGTGGCAGCTTGTTCACTTCTGTAACTACCATTCAGTAGATACAAAATTCTTTGTTTCTTATGAAAGGGGGAAAAAAGGGGAAAAATTGTCTTACTTCTTGTCTCTTTTTTGCAGAATTATCCAGGTGACAGGGAAATGCTTGGAAAGTGTGAACAGGTTTGTTTAGATGCTTTATGTTTTACAGTTTTTGAAACTGTTATGTTCATTTAATGGAAAGATAAGTTCTAGGGTCAACATTCAAGAGGTCTAGGGTTTAGCAAGGTTAGGAGTGATATGACTAATATAAATCTAAAAATGTTGATAAGCAAGGGTAATCTCAATTAAAATTTTAAAGTAATGGTGAAAATCAATTTTCTTAATTGAACAGAATTGCTGTAATCCAACAAAAAAAGAAACCTCATTTACTCATGCTGTGCACCAATACTCACATGCTCACATACGCATACATAGTCTCCCCTTTTTGGTTATGCTGTTGGCTTCAAAGCAAGAACATGTTTGCATATAATCTCTTCATCATTGAAATTTCCCCTGTTTTATGTCTTATCTCCATTTACATTTAGTAGCCAAGTCACTAGCAGAGCTTCATTAAACAGTTTGTAACACTTGAATTGCCTTCTTTGCGGGGTTACCCATGATTGGACCACAGAATTACGGTTTAGTAGGTTGGGTTGGTCTGGATTTAATAACAACGCTTATCTGGTTATCTTGATTGCCTGCATGTCCTGTATTTGATATCTGATAAACTTTCCACTTTTTAAATTTATCAGTTCTTCCTGGAGCTGATGAAAGTTCCACGAGTAGAACCCAAGTTACGAGTATTTTCCTTCAAGATCTCCTTTTCTAGTCAGGTTTGGATGTTTTTATTTTTTTTACAGGCTATTATTATTGCTAGTACTTGGTACTAACTATCTTGATGTTGTTAAGGTTGAGGACTTAAGACGTAACCTGAATACCATTAATGATGCCACAAGAGAGGTAACATCAAAATGAATGGTTTTAGAAAAGAAATATGTATTACTTTCCTGCATCTTAAATTTCTTACTCATACTTTCAGGTAAAAGAATCAGCAAAGTTGCGTCAGATAATGCAGACAATTCTCACATTAGGAAATGCTTTGAATCAAGGCACTGCACGAGGTGCCTCTCTGTTTAGCTTGAAAAATGGTTTATTATTCTACTGTAATGTGCTTTTAATGCCCTCTTCTTTTTTCTTTTTTAATTAGTTATATTTGCATTGCAGGATCTGCTGTAGGATTCAAATTGGACAGCCTTCTCAAATTATCAGATACTCGTGCTAGAAATAACAAAATGACTCTAATGCATTATTTGTGCAAGGTAGAATGTTTAAACTTGATATTTTCATATTTTTATCTGGATCAAGAGTGAGTATTATTGAAATTTACCATGAAAGGGTTTTTTTTTTTTTTCCTCTCTCTAAATTAGAATGCAAAATGTGCTGTAATGTAAAGGATACTTGAAGGAATGCTAACCAATCTATCACAGAAGTGCTAGTTAGCTCCTTTTGCTAGCCAAACTCGTCGGTGGTCATGTCAATGTTTTATTGTTGTGCTTGTCTTATAGGCATTAGTTAATGTTGGCGAACATGTTATCCCAAAAACCTAGATTTTTATGTCTGCTTTCTCTTTTATTTAGGAATTTGTTGAATTAAAGATTATATTTATCGAAACTAGACTGGTCAACTGTTGCACAGTAACCGTTGTGGCCCAATCCAAGGACAACTCAGACTTCTCTAAATATATTTCAAGATGAGCTTCTCTGTCTTATTCATATGTAGATTTGCAAGTTGGAGTAATGCCAACTTGGAACAAAGATACAAAAAGTCCCCTTGTGCACAACTTTAATGAAGATGTCTGTGATTTGATCCTCAGATTTGGATAAGAAGCCTATTTATAGGCCTATACAACTTGATAAATATGGTAACAAAAGATATGAAAAACTTGTATTGTAATAGATTAATTATAATAGTAAGAATGGAGGAATTAGGCATAATAATTTTGATATTTTTTAATGTCCCCCACAAACGCAAGATGGATAGATGAAGCCATTTGAGTTTGCAAAGCCTATTAAAAAGTTGACGAATTGGCTCGGTAAAGATGCCAACCAAACGATTAGACAAATATGTTGATGAAATGACTTGACAGAGAGGCTGATGAAATGGCTTGACTGGGAGAGTTTGAAAGAGACCTAAATAGTAATTATATTAAATAATAATTTAATAGCCGTGGAGAAGTTTGGTGTTGTGGCCGTCTACGGTATTTGTCACTGCAGACGACAGCACAAAGGATGTATTTTATGGAGTTGTCTTTATGAAAATGATATTTGCTCTGATGTCATGTTTATGAAGAGTGTAAGAATGATGCACACTAAGAAAATGAGAAAATGAGGAGGGAATTGAGATGCTTTATTATTTGACCAAGGCACATGAATTTATAGTGCTAGTCCTAGAAGAGAAAAGAAGTAGAATCTTTTACAATGATCTGTCAATCAACCACCTGGCTAATTGCATTAGTCTATGGTTGATTGACATTTTAATTGTAGCTGATAGATCTCTAGATTTAAAACCTTTTTGCTAGTCTGAACTTTGAAATTAACAACAAAAATCTGTACTTCCATTTTAATTGTAGCTGATTGATCTAGATTTAACAACAAAAATCTGCATTATGTTTGATTTTGTCTGAAGCTGAAGTTTCTGCAATTCTAATTCTTTACATTGAGATAAAGTACCTTAAACTAGTTTGTCTGTAGCCCCTTGTGTTATTGTTGTCTATGAATACAGTATTCTGTTATCCAAAATGGCCTTTTGGATATATTGCTTTTCCAGTTATTGATTTAATTTTTTGTTTTTATTTGCTTCATGTCATGTTTTTGTCTAGTTTCCTTTTCTCTTTATTGTTGCTGTTGGTTTCAGCATTCATTTTATGGTTATTCTCCTGCGTTTGTGAAACTCTTAGGTTATTTTTTGGTTTAGATTGTTTATAATGTTATGCCTCATTTTTCTTTTTGCTTGGTTAGCTTATTGCTGAGAAAATGCCAGAGTTGCTTGATTTTGACAAGGATCTTGTTCATTTGGAAGCTGCCTCCAAGGTATGCTTAATCAGTTTCTAGCTGGTCTTAAACTTTTAATTTAGTGCCTTTACTTGACACAGTATTTGTTTCTTGTTTGCATGGACTTCATCACATCAATGACTAGATTCAATTAAAAACTCTGGCTGAAGAAATGCAAGCTGTAAGTAAGGGTCTTGAAAAAGTTGAACAAGAACTCTTGGCTTCAGAAAATGATGGTGCTATATCTGTGGGTTTCCAAAAGGTGAGTAACTATAAGAGTTTTAATGCTTCGTCAAAGAATCTTAATCAGAATAAACAAATAAATAAATCAATCAAAGTAATCTAAAGAAAGACGTTGTTCTTCTTGATAATGGTTTATTTTAGATGTATTCGAGCTATCTTCTTAGCTCTCTCCCCATTGCAGTGGTTTTGCATATTTGATTGTTTCACTGGAGAGATCATGACATTAGGTTTCATCCGTACTAACTACTGAATGAGATAGTTTTGTGCAGCAAAGAACTTTTGGTGATAAATCCATAGGAACTTTTTCAAGGATACAGACTATATTTTTATGTGTTCTATGTGGTTTATTTTTACATTTCGCTGCAACTGCTAGTCACAAAGACCCTATTATATGTTTAACTTTTATAATGTTACGAGTAAATTCTGCAGTGGTCTGTATATCAATCTACATTAGTGGTTTATTGATTTTATAGTCATGAATATAAAGGAAGATGCATGCAGATTGGGGATTGTGGCCATGTTGGTTGAAGGGCCTCATTATAAGAAGGCAGGATTGTGTGATAGTACGATCAGAGTGGCAAGGGAATAATCTTTTAAGGGCATACTTGTATATCCCTTTCATATCTGATACAAGTTTCAGATTTTTCTTCAAAAAAAGAAAAAAAGAAAAGAGTGGTGGGGGAATTTTCTTTGTTGAGTTGCATTTAAAGAAGATTTTATAGCTTTCTGCATTCTGTATGTACTGCAGATATGATATTTATCACTTTAATGTAGGAATTACCAGTAATTTTGTCAAGAATGTTTGCTTGCATTTGACCTCATTGACTGACTTGTTTTTAGTTGAATCTTGGGAGTCATATAGCATGCCATGTCTATTAAAAGCATTATGATAGCATTCTTGTTAGTCTTGCTTGCACAGCTAGTAAAGTGGATGCAAATTGTATCATATTATTGGCCTTTTAACCATGGATTTAACGTGTTTGAAAATATGTCTCTTAATCATGTGCTATCATCTTTCTTTCTTTTGGGATTTTAACTAATGGTATTTTGTGGCTCCCCTTTCTCTCATTAATTGCTCCATGATTTTCAAGGTTTAAGTGAGTAGTTACAGTGCATAGATGGCTTCTTATTCTCAAGTAGTAGACATCTTCTGTCCAGGATACTGTGGTGAATTTGTCCTTTGACATGAACTTGTGTTGGGCATGAATAATTAATTCTGTAGAATGCCAAAGTTGTTCCGTACTCGTGTTTGGCAATATGGACTTTGATAACCTTTCATGCATGAACTTTCCTTCTTTTCAGGTTTTGAAGAATTTCCTTGACACAGCTGAAGCAGAAGTAAGGTCACTTATTTCCTTATATTCTGAAGTGGTGAGTGTCGAAGGTTGTAGCACTTTCTAATTACCAATGTGCATTTTGCTGCTGGTTTTCATGTAAGAATATATTGTCTTGCAGGGAAGAAATGCAGATTCATTGTCGCAATATTTTGGGGAGGATCCAGCTCGATGTCCCTTTGAGCAAGGTTTCATATGTTTTTCCAAAATTTGTTTCACTTTATACATTTAATATGGAAGAGTTTACCTAAATATTCTGTTCCTTTCATATGCATACTCTTCATTGTTTTATAAATGGTTTTTGGCAATTTTGTAAGAGATGAGTAAACTATTTGATTCTTTTGTTCACGATCCTGCAACAATACTCAGATTGCATGGATCTTTACTGGTCAGCATATGATAATAGAAAATTTGAAAAAACATTATGAAAGGAAATAATAAAGTCTCTTCAGTCTATATTTGCTTGGATGTTGCAGCTGCATCAGAGAAGGCTTTTCATCTCTGAAGTTATTATTTCAAATTACTTGTTTTAATCAGTTGGTGACCCCTTAATTTTTTATGGTTGCAGTAACACAGATCTTGGTTGTTTTTGTTAAGTTGTTCAAAAAGTCACGAGAGGAAAATGAAAGGCAGGCTGATGCAGAGAAGAAGAAACTAGAGAAGGAAGCCATGAAAGAGAAAGTAACATCTAATGTATCTGCCAATAAAGAAGGTGTCGATGTTGATAAGCCAAGCTCAAGACATAATTTCCATATTCAGAAGCAAAATCACTAACCGAGCCTGCAAATATTGATAGCCATTGCAAGACTTGGGTCAAGCATTCATGTTATTAATTATACTTCAATCCATATGGGTTGACTTCATACTGTTGGAGGTTACTTGTACATTAATCACACACCACCTGGTAACAGAATGCTAAATTTTGGCCAGTTTTATGAGCAGCTTCTTCAGAGTCAATTTCCTGCAAACTAAACTTTCAGGGTTCTTCTCCTACACTCCGGATATTTTCAATATGGCATTTTGCTGGCAATTCCCAGAGTGTTTTATGGCAGAGCCCCATGTTTTAAGTTGTAGATGGTACGTATATAGAAATTTTTTTGTACTGGACCTCCTCCTTTAGGATGAGAACTCAAGAAGGAAATAGAAAAGAGAACTCATTGTATATGGCAATTTATTGCTTTAAAGTATTGAAATATCTTATAGCAATTCTTTGATGTAGCCATGGTCTGGCAAAATGATAACTCTGCTGTGGAATGGACTAGCTTGTCACATTCACAATGTTAGCATAGATGAGGAGAATGGTCAAGCAAAGATGGTCTATGTTTTTTAATGTAGTACTTATCGCCTCATCGGTAGAAACAGCAATACTAAAGGTGTCGAATACAACTTGTATAGAATTTAAACCAAAGATGTCGAATGCAACTTGTATAGAATTTGGATTGGAGACCCAGTGCCTGTACAAGGTTTGTTTCTAGCACTTGTACTGAAATTGAATGTTTTGGAAAATTTAGCATATGTGAAAACTATATTTGGAAATGTTTAGTGAAGAAGATTAATATAAATACATCTTCAAAATAAGGATGAATTTGGTTTTACAACACAAACCGATATTCCAGATTTAACAAGTTAATTAGTGTTTTCTTAATTTTTATTTTGTGATCATGTAACCAATGCTCAACTTTGTAACACAAGTATTTCATACACAATAATGCAAAACCAGAATTCTACATGCCTAAAACAAAATGATGCATGTGGATTGTCTTTTATTTATCCAAATGAGTATGCCAAGACTAAATGATTAGACAATCAATCTTGGCGCTTAGAAGCTTCTATGTTTTTGGCCTTCTCTTTTTCAAGCAAGTAGATTTTCTCTGCTTCAGGTACAGCCAACATGATGGTGTGCAACTTAAAGTTCATTTCCTCAATCTTTTCCATGAGTCTGTCATTTGTAAACATACCAAGACACACACTTTGAATGGTTTCCCAGCTCTCAATTAATGGTAAGGCAATTATTACTGCTGAGCCAATTGTACCCCAGGCAATAGCAATCACAGCCCAAAATGTGAAGTAACCCAAACTGTATTTGCCTGCATCAAAACAAAAGTAATGAGTATTTGAATGTTATAAATTGTCTTCAAATGCCTAGTAATGAAGTTTACCTGCTGGTAAAGATAGAAGAGGCCACAATATAACAATCACAACAGTGAAACCAACACCCCATTTCACTATCCATGCTTTTGCTTTTATTAGTTTCTCTTCTTGGAATTCTTCTGCTGGCAGCTCTGTCTTTTCCTTTTCAACCACTGTGATCTGCTTAGTGGTATCCCAATCATAATTTTGAGGCCACAAGAGACTACAGGCAGCATGGATAACTCCTCCTGTGAGTATAGATACAAGGTTTCCAGCAAGCATTGGGGCATTTCTACCAGTGGTGTCAAGGTTTACTCGTCCATACTCGATGCTTGTGACTGACAACCAAGTTATAATGCCAAGAACACAGCCCACTGTTGTTCCAGCAATAGCACCAATGGCATTTGCCTTCCTCCATAAAAGCATTAAAGCAATAGGAAGAACAGCAGAACCAATGAGCACTCCCATGGCAAGATACATCCAACCTAATGACACTCCAACCTTGTTCAGTATTACTGCTAACAATCCCATAAAACATCCAAAGCATAAGACAACTGCCCTTGACACTTTTAGAATCATTTTCCCACTTGCATCAGGATTTATGTAAGTGCGGTAAATATCATATGTGCATAATGAGGAAACTGCAATTAGCTCCGAGGAACCAGCAGATGTCACTGCCCTGCTTACCAGTAGATGAGAGAAGTTCAAAGTTAAAAAAACATGCAAAATTTGGAAAGTGAAAGACATAATCCTGAAATTTCCTTGGTTACTATAGTTTTGCATCAAAAGAACAAGTGTGTAGACTGCAACTTACATAAAAAGCATAGTAAGAAGGAGAATAGATCCTCCTTTCCCCATCAATGCAATAGCAGTAGCAGGAGGCACAAGTCCATGACTTGCCTCACTTGCTGTCAAAGGCAAATCAAGGGCAAGTGCTCCCAAACCAAGTGATGTTGCCAAAGAGAATGGAACAGCAAACCACACAAGCCCACCTAACAAGTATCCCTTGTGAGTTGATGAAGGTCGTGCGGCGATAGCACTCACCCAATATCCCTGAGTTTTTCACTTTAAATATTAGCATATAAGCATATGATTTCTATTTCACATTAGAAAAGCAGGGGAAGTCACAGCACCAAATCAACAATAAAGCTTACATTGTCAACAAAAACGGTGCCAAAATTGCCAACAATGTTGATAATACCGAAAACAAGCCCTCCAGAGCTCAACATTGTTAAATAAGAGCCTTTGTAGTTCCCACTTACTGGACCACAGGATTGCCCATTATGTGTAAGTGGCTCTTGACATATTCTTGACTTGCTCGCTACCTCAACTAGACGATTGTATACAACACTAGGACTACCAAGCTCAATGCTTGCTGTGTAAACTAGGTACACGAATATGACCAACACCACATGCACTGAAAACATATTACAAATAAACAACAAATCTCAGGCTTATAACAGAACACATAGATGTAAAATTATAAAACATAAACCAGCAAGAATTTACAAGAGATTTGAGAATACCTATCACAGAATGTATATAGCTAGCTAAGAAGGTAGCTTTCAATCCTCCTGCTAGTGTATAAACAATGACTCCAAGTGGTATAAGAAAGCTAGCAGCATAAATGTTGACTCCAGTAAGCGCATTTACAACAGCAGAACCACCAAGCAGCAGCATTGCCGTCACTATAATATTTGTTAGAAAGCAAAAGCCAAGAAAAACAAGATGCGCAGCTGTGCCCCAACTGAGTTAAAAACGAAAAAATTACTTTGCATATCAGTATACAAAATGGTCTAAATAAACATGTATTGATATATGAACTTGTAATTGCATGTGTAACACACCGAGCTTTTACAATTTCACAGACAGTATGGGCATGAGGAGCCTTTCTTTTGATCTCTATGGCCATTACACCAAAAAGAAGTACCTGTTGAATGCACATTAAGAGTTACTAAGCAATATAATCAAAGCAATGAACATGGTGGTGAACTGAACACATAGTTACTAGAGGAACAATTTGCATGAACATGCCTGGATGGTGGCTCCACTGGCATACCAGAAAGGTCCACTGACTCCATACTCCCAAGCAACATTGGAACTTTGCAATATTGTAGCAGCCCATGTCCACTATATAAATTCACCATTATAAATACAGGTAAGGTGAATTTGAACCCATTAAAATATATATATATATATATATAAGGCAAGAAGACGAAAATATATATAACCTGAGATACAATCACACTAGCAATGAGCCCAGTTTTAACATTCCTGCCTGCTGTGTTGAACCATTCCGATGTATGGCGGGACCCAACATATCTCTTCTCTAGCCAAACCTGTCCCAGTATATTGATGTACACCTTTTTTATACTTAAAAAACTAACTATAATTTATTTAATTACTTATAGATATTTTAACATGTCCTGTCACAATTCATTGAAAATTTTCGTTGGAGATGTAGATGCATGAGACAGTAATCTAAAATTAACCCACATAGATTTTTTTTTTTTTTTTTTTTTCACTTTCTACACAAACTTCATTTCACTAAAAGATCAATATGCAAAAATAACAAAAAAAAAATTAAATATATATATTTTTGGCAATAATATTGTTAAGATATTTTTTAATTTTTGAAACTTGTCCTGAATTCAATATTGTTTTTGCCATAACTGGTGGAACAAGTGCTAAATGCTAACTGGGTGTGTAGACAATTCTTTTTTGGTGCTTTCATAACTACCATTATTTATTTAAAGGATCAATTAACTATAAATCATGACAAATAATATCTTTTTTTTTTCAAAAAAAAAAAATAATAAAAGTTTACACCAACCGCAGTAGAGTTTTGTTGGGCTTGTTGAGGAGATCACTGTTTGTGCAATACTTACGGCAGAATTTAAACATTCACCACTATAGTGAGACTTGAATCCTCATCCACTCAAATTGTGGGAAGATGTACAACCATATGAGTTAGGAGGGATTTACACATTAAATAACTTTTACTTGTACATTTAGTTAGATTTATTTTTAGAGATGACCAATGTATGATAATTATTTATACAATTGATATTAATATGGTTCTCACTGGGATTAAATATACATGTGAATATGTTTAGCATGTGAATATTCCTGATTACTTTGATATTTCGATTTTCTAGTTAATTTGGTATGCTTGTTACGTTATACTAGAGCATTGCTGTGGCCTATTCTAAAATATGCTGCCTCTTGCAGACGATTTAGCAAATCAATATGTTAATGCAAATACTAATACATCAACCTAGACAGTTACAAATATCATGACATTTCTTATATCCATCATTCTTGATACATTTTGAAAGTTGAGTCAAATCACCTTCGGTCCACTCTTGTAAATATAAAAGTTTATGGTGTCAAAAAACCTTTGAATGATGATGATGATCATCATATCATACTACTTAGAAAACAGTTATCATAATAGCTAAAAAATATCACATATTTAGACTCAAAAAAGTATATCATATATATCACTATAAGTGGAAAAAAAATTAAAGCACAATAGCAATAAAAACTGCATTCAGACTCAAAGTGAGCAATACAATATTAAATCAGAAGCGGTTATCACAATATCTATAAAAATTGTATGAAGATACCAATTGAACAATATAGTACTAATTTCGAAGCAATTATTACAATGAAGACAACATTCAGGATGCAAGAGAGATGGATGAGATGATATTGATAGAAATTGACATACCAGTAAAGAAGTGAAAACAGCAAAGAAAGCACCAAAGCCAAGTATGACAGAGTATCCAACCCCTTGATTGAGGACTGGTTTGCCCTGGAAGAAACTGCTCTGCCTCACACATCCACTTCCATCATCTGAAACATGGTAATACTTTCCTGAGAAACCAAAAGGTGGACACTGTGAACCCATTATCTTTCTATTCTTTCTCTTTCTCTCAATTCACCAACACCATTATTTTCTTCTAGTTTCTTTTGTTCTGGAATGGACAAACGGTTGTGCGGATATGTAGAGGCCAGTTGCTTGTAGTGACCAGATAACTTGACTATAAGAATCTCTATGGTGGGAGTGGAATCTCCGGGCTGACGCAGTTTTTAATTAGTTTCTTTTTAAGATGGTTTACTAATTGTGTCTTCTGATTTGACAGCTAGACCAAGAACAAGCCCATGGTTGGTGTATGGAGTGTCTGTTTGTCAGCTTTTTTGGCGTATTCGTTTGACTTTTGATGCTTCCCTGGTCAGTTGGACGTATTTCAATTCCATAGTTCAATAATTGAATTGAGTGTAATCTTCAATAATAATAATAATAATAGAATTGAATGTGCTCGTTGGCGGAGCATCTTCAAGATAACTTCTTAGATGTTTTTCACCATACTTATTATCAGTTGTTCTTAATTAAAATAATTAGTGGTATGATCTTTTTCTTTTATGGACTACAGTCACTTTTTGTATTATTAATTATTTTATAAAAATTGAATCACTCTAACTAAATATAGAGAGCAAGATAATCTTAACCTAATTCTCTCTTCTATTATTTTAATATTTAATTTAAAAATCTTAATCAAACTCTCACTACTATTATTTTAGTAGATAATGTTTAGCTAAAATAGGGACAAACTCCTTCTCCTATTATTTTAATATTAATACTTAACTAAAATAGAAAGAAAGGTTGAAGTGATTAACTCAAAAATTGTTAACTAAAAAAAGTTTTTTATTATTTTAGTGGAAATTTAACTAAAATTTAAAGAGTATGATTGGAGATACTTTAAGGTTATGTTTGTTTTACTAGATTTGGAGTGAAATTGAGATTCAAATTTTCCAATCCTATAAAATCTAACATTTGGAGATGGGAGTTTGGGATTGAAAACTCAAACCAAACTCTTTAAAATCCTGGTCTTTTAGGATTTCTCATTCCCAAGTTGACTCCTGGGTTTTGAAAGGTTATGAATGACTCTTTCTACTAGTTCTATTCCTCTCACTCACGTTCTCTCTCTTTCTTTCACCAGTCGTCGTCGTATCCTCATTCTTCAATTTTTTTTTTTCGATGTTGTCATTTGGGTTCTAGGTTCCATCAAACCCAGAACCACTTGAACCCAGAACCTCAAATTCTAAGTTAAATTGAACCCAAAACCAAAGCTCTGTTTTCATTTTATTTTTTATTTATTTTTTGATAAACTGTTATTATATTGTTATTGATGTTGAAGATGTTGTTGTTGTGGGAGTTGATGATATTGTAATATTGTTGATGATGTTGAAAATAGTGAGAGATGATATTGATGAACTGGAGGTTTATTGAACCTAGAACATGGAGGATGTTGATGGTGTTCTTGATAATGTTGAATGTGGTAGAGATCCACCGAATTGGATCTCCACCGTCCATCCCGATAGATGGATAGTAGAGATCTAATTTGGTGAATCTCTATTTTTTTTTATTTCCAAATTTTTTGAAGATTTTTATAAAACATTAATTTTAAGAATCTAATAAAATATTTAAATTAATTTTATTTTAATCTAATCTCAAAGTACATCAAACATAATATAATATAATTTTAATATAATCTTAAGTTCAACCATGAGACAATTATTTTTTAATCAAATCCAATCCATTTCATTCCATTCCAATTTCGCATGTCAAATATAGGCTAAATGTAACTAGAATTGAACTAAAATAATAAGAAATCATTTTAGTATGCTTACTTGATATATCTATCTTATATAATATTAACCTGTTTTCTGAAAAACCTACCCATCATTATCATGATCAAGATATTTAACCAAAAAAAGAGGGTTATGACATTTATGAATTCGTAAGTTTATTCCACTACTAATTAGTACATTCATTGTCAATTTTATAGATTTTAATTCTACCACATATAGATTTGTCAAAAATAACCACTCAACTTTTCATTGTATTTATTTATTATTATTTTTGAAATGATTTTATTGTTTTTAATTAATTATAGTTACAGTGTTATAACCAATTTAACGTAATAAATTTTTTTCCTTACAATTCAGAATTTTCTTTTTAGATTTCTTTTCTCAATACAATACACTATAAAAACTTAAAAGTATAAAAATATAAAGACACTTCATTTTGTTTCACAATTATCCCTTTCATCTTTTGCCATTCCTATTCATTTTTCTAAAATTTAGTATATACTCATATTCAAAAGACATTTTATTAAAAAAAAAAAAAGAAATTATACGTCTAAAAACTCTCAATTTTATTTTAATACACCCATTATTAATTGTAATGAACTTTGCTTCAAAAAAGAATTTTTGATGAAATTTTTAATAATATTCAATCCAATATACACATAAATCAGTGAATTTAATTCAACTATAGAATCTAATATTAAAACATATTTGATAATGTTATGGGTAAATTCTGGTCTGCATAAAGAGGTTGGTAAAAGCTCAATAAACTAACCCAAAGGGTTGATCCAATAGACAAAGTCCAAGATTTAAGAAACGGACTCAACTCTCAGCTTGTTATACATCCAGCTCATAGAATGAAGCTCTCACCCCTTAGCCCTCAGCTTGCTATGTATCCAACTGGCAGAATGGAGCTCTCAGCTCGCTAAACATTCAACTCGCAGGATGGAGTTCTAAGTTCTCAGCTCTCAAAAGCTAGCAGCAATCAAATCCGAGGAGAATTCGAGCTCCCTAGTTTTATGTCAAATTCGATCTCTCAAATTAAGGCTTCCCGATCTCGTGCCTGTGAAATCTATGCAATCTCGAATTCTAATGAGCAATTAATGCAGAAATGACCATGTCAGAGTTGTCAATTAATGCATGAATGACCATGTCAGAGTTGTTAATTAATACAGTATGATTATAGCCAGTGTAATTATTGTTTCTTAACGTGTACTACACCCAATTGTAAATCTCTCATTATAAATAGAGGTGAAACTCTTTATAAAGGGAGAGAGAGCTCATTTTTAGTGATAATGTCACTCTATCAAAATATATTCAGAGTGGCCCGTAGACGTAGACGCTATTACCGAACCACGTAAAAATCTCTGTGTCTCCATATTGTTCTTCCTCTTGTACTCATCTCTGTTTTCTGCTTTATTTTTCATTAATTACAAGTATTGGGCTAAGAATCTCCGGTCGACTATTTCCATGCGTCAACATTTTGGACCTAGAAGGAAGGTTCAGACTACAATCTTGAGTTTTCAGCAACCATGGCAAGAGGAAGAACAACCAGAAGTTCAAACCTGGCAGTTGATCTACCTGAAAGGCAAACAAATCAGTAGGAGCATGATTTCCAACCAATGGAGAATGTTGCTGTGCCCATATTAGGCATATTTCATGCCCCCATGACAGGTGTTGTTGTAGGTATGCCTCCAACGACTTCTCACCAACCAGCACCATTAAACTCTATGGCTAAAGGGCTACATGTATGGTATCAACGGTAGAAAGCATTAGAGAGCACAGTGCAGTAACTCGCTGAGGCAATCAAGGTGCTAGTACAAGCCCAAGCACCGGCTCTTGAAAGACCACTCAGAGATCAACCATGATCTGCCAACTTAGTTCGTTCTTCCAGCTCGCATTCGAGAATTGAAGGTCGCCGAGCTCGTGGAGCTGAGAGCTCACAAAGGTCTCTTTTGGAATATGTGCTAGATTGCAGCTCCTCAAGTTGCGAGCTCGATGGAGGATATAACCTTCAGAACCCAATAATATGAGAGCTCTTTCAAATGGTTCAATAGTTGGAGACGTGACTTGAACCCTAGATTCTGAAAGAGCAGCATGGGGAGAAAACCCCCTTCATCAGGGAGACTGAGATGCAACATCTCCCCTTCAGGTTCAAACTCTCCAACGTTCCACCTTATAATGGGGATAGTGACCCCTACGACCATCTCGATGCTTTTAATATACAAATGGACCTTCAAACCTTCAATCCCTTGGTGAAGTGCCGTATTTTCCCAGCCACCTTAGGCGACATTCCAAAGACATGGTTTAAGAGTCTCTCAGCTCGCAGCATAGGCAGTTGAGAGGAATGTCAGCCAAAATTCATTAGCTAGTACCGGGCTCTGAAGAGGTAGCTTGCACCGTCCTGCTACCTCGCTATAATCTTTCAACGGTATAACGAGTCCTTGAAAAATTACATTGTCAGGTTCAGACGTGAGGTCGCTAATGTGAAGAGCCCGTCAGATGACAGCATCCTAACTGCGATCTCAGTTGGGCTTCGCAAGGAAAGGAAGCTCTATAAAAACATTTACAAATCTCCAGTGAAAAACCTAAACGAGTTCTATGAGCATGCTGCCAAAAAGATTAGATGAGAGGAAACTTTCGACCCCAAGAAGTCTGACCAAACGAATGAATCGGACAATCCTAACCAGTTGAAGAAAAGAAATAATGGTGGGGAAGGAAGTGAAGGTCAGAATAAGAGCTTAAGGCATCAGGTCGCTAAAAAGGCCAAGAACGAGCTCAGAAATGAGTGACCTTGGCATCAAGGTCGCCCTGTTAGCTACAATGTCTTGTCTGATACGCAAGACAGTATTTTTGCAACAGAAATGGCAAAGAGGACTTCGGGAAACCCGCTCCTATGAAGATCCCCGCCAAGTTCAAAAATAAGAACAAGTTTTGTATTTATCACGATGAAGTCGGGCACAATACTTCGCAATGCCAGGATTTAAAAGATGTCATTGAGGATCTAGTTGAGAAAGGTCGCTTGAGAGACTATGTGGTGCGACCACCGAACCTGTGACCTTAGTAGCCCACAAAGCAAATATGATAGTAGCCTCAGCAGGCTCTCAAGTAAGACATGAATCCGCAATGTATTCACATTCAACATGTCATGTCCGTAACTTGTAACCTATTCTTTGAAATCAATAAAAGCTTTGAATCTCCTTATTGCTTTATGATTACTTTACGGTGCTATATTAGTTGAGGTTACGACCTACTGGATATAACCTAGCTCAATAATTTTTCTGTTAGCTGAGGTTTCAGTCCTCTGAACAGTTCAATAGTTTTGCTGTTAATTGAGGTTTTAGTCATCTTAACAGTTCAATATTTTTTGCTGTTAGTTAAGGTTTTTGTCCTCTGAACAACTCAATATTTAAGCTCGTTAATTTTGCTGTTAACTGAGGTTTCAGTCCTCTGGATAGCTAAATATTTTTTGCTGTTAGCTGAGGTTTTTACCCTCTGAATAACTCAATATTTAAACTCGTTAGTTTTACTGTTAGTTGAGGTTTCAGTCATCTGGATAGCTCAATATTTTTTGCTGTTAGCTGAGGTTTTTGCCCTCTGGACAGCTCAATATTTGAGTTCGATAGTTTTGCTATTAGCTGAGGTTTCAGTCCTCTGAACAACTCAATATTTTTTGCTGTTAGTTGAGGTTTTTGTTCTCTAGACAGCTCAATATTTAAGCTCGTTAGTTTTGCTGTTAGCTGAAGTTTCAGTCCTCTGGACAACTCAATATTTTTTACTGCTAGCTAAGGTTTTTGGCCTCTGGACGACTCAATATTTTTGCTGTTGGCTGAGGTTTTAGCCCTCTGAACAGCTCGATATTTCAGCTCGTTAGTTTTACTGTTAGCTGAGGTTTCAATCCTCTGAATAGCTCAATATTTTTTTGTTGTTAGATGAGGTTTTTGTCCTCTAGACAACTCAATATTTCAACTTGTTAGTTTTGCTGTTAGCTGAAGTTTTAACCCTCTAGACAGCTCAATCATATCGTGTCAGCTATAGAAATCGAAAGATTCAGAAAGCAGAGCAGGAGCACAAAACTAGTGAATGACCTCACAGAGTTGCCACAAGAAAAGATGAAATATGAAAAAACAACACAATAAATAGTAATACATTGGCTTTTACCAATAGGCTTTAACTCTCAGTCCGAAGATCGCACTGAGACCTGAGGGGCTAATGTCATGGGTAAATTCTAATCAGCATAAAGAGGTTGGTAAAAATTCAATAAACTAACCCAGAGGGTTGATCCAATAAACAAAGCCCAGAATCTAAGAAACTGACCCAACTCTCAGCTCGTTATACATCCAGCTCGCAGGATGGAACTATAGCCCTCAGCTCGCTATGCATCCAGCTTGTAGGATGGAACTCTAAGTTCTCAACTCTCAGTTTTCAGCTCTTAACTCTCAGCTCTCAGAAGCTGGCAGCAATAAAATCCAATACGAATTCGAGCTCTCTAGTTTCGTGCCAGATTCGATCTATCAAATTAAGGCTTTTCGATCTCGTGCCTGTGAGATCTATGCAATCACGAATCCCAAGAAGCAATTAATGCAAGCATGACCATGTCAAAGTTGTCAATTAATGCATGAATGACCATGTCAGAGTTGGTAATTAATGTAGTATGACTATAGCCAGTAGTTAATTAATTATTGTTTCTTAACGTGTACTACACTCAATTGTAAATCTCTCCCTATTAATAGAGGTGAAATTCTTTATAAAGTGAGAGATAGCTCATTTTTAGTGATATGATCACTCTATCAAAATATATTCAGAATGGCTCGTAGACGTAGGCATTATTACCGAACGACGTAAAAATCTCTGTGTCTCCACATTGTTCTTCCTCTCCTCTTTGTTTTCTACTTTGTTTCTCATTAATTACAGGTATTGGGCTAAGAATTTTCGGTCGACCATTTCCCACACATTGACAGATAAAATTTCAACACAGCATATAGTTTAAAATATTTAAGATTCAACAAAAAATTTAAAAACTATAAATTTAAAATGAGCAAATTACAATTTAGCTACACAGTTGAAACATAATTACAGGCGGAGCAATTGTTTCAATATTATTGCAATTTACCCCCCTACTGTTAATAAGATTTCGTTACATTTAATAGTAAACAGTACCAAATCAGTGAAAAGACGAAATTACTCTCATACAATATAAAACCTCTTTCTTCCTCTTATCAGACTCTCTCTCTTCTTCTTTTGCTTCTTCTTCTTCTCTTCTTCCACTTCTTCTTCTTCTTCCTCGAACCCGATCTGGGTTCATATTCTTCTTCTTCTCTTCCACTTCATCTTCTTTTACTACTATTCTTCTTCTTCTCTTCTTCGGCTTCATCTTCTTCTTATACTATTCTTTTTCCTCGAACCTGATCTGGGTTCATATTCTTCTTCTTCTTCTTTTCTTCTTCCGCTTCATCTTCTTCTTCTGCTATTCTTCTTCCTCCAACCTGATCTGGGTTCATCATCGAGTGAACCCAAACATCTGGGTTCATTCGTGAACCCAAATCTGGGTTCATGACCACAGAAATCTAGGTTCTCATGAATCCAGATCTAGGTTCACGAATGAACCCCAGTATTTTTTCCTTCGATATGAAAGGAATAACTAATTTACGAAGAAGAAATCTCAGTAAGAATTCAATTTCACTCTCTATTTTATTGCATCCATGCAACATTTCTTTTTATTTCTTCGTGAACCCAGATTTCTAGGTCCATTCCCAGATTTTTTTTTTTCAATTTTTCTTCTGATTATTTGAATTGAACTAGTGATTTTTATTTTGTTGTTGATAAGGTTGAACTGGTGATTATTTGGGTTTGATGATTTTTTTTTAACTAGTGATTGTGGGTGATTTTTTGATGGTGAGCTAGTGAAGATGATGATGAGAATGATGGTTGAAGTTGGATTTTTAGTTAATATTTAATATTTTATTTTGATTTTATTTAATTTTTTTATTTTCTTAAATTGATCTCTACCATCCATCTCAAGATGGACGATGGAGATCTAGTTATACTTTTTTATTTAAGTTATTTTAAAATTTTTAAAATTTATCTTAAAAATTTAAAAATAAAGTTAAATGATAATTTTACCCCTCATACAGTTAATTTTAACGAAGGAATGTTAACGGCAGGGGGGTAAATTGTAATAATATTGAAATAGTTGTTCTGTCTGTAATCACGTTTCAACTGGATAGCTAAATTGTAATTTGTTCATTTAAAACGGACTAAAAATTTATTTCATCATTATTGTGTGAATCGTGATGAAAATATTTTTCACCACTTCAACGTTTGTCTTTGATTGCATGTCATTGCATCACTTTGGAATCAATGAAATCTTAAAATATAAGAGGAAAAAAAAAAAGATTATGGTTTGTGATTGCAAAAGAAAAAAAGAATAATGTTTAATTCTTAAAAAAAAAAAAATGCAGCTGGTAACATCTTAGATTTTTTTATTTGACAAAAAAAAAAAATCATAGATTTTTTTTCTGTTTTTCTTAATAATTTTGCTTTACACTAAAATTATCCTTAATAAAAATCAGTGTTCCAAAACCCGCTACTCGTGACTCGACCGATGAGGCAGCGAGCAACGAGTACTCGGCAACTCGACGAGTACTCGGTTTGACCGTCGATCAACGGTCAGCCCGTTAACCCACGGTCAAACCCATAAAAAATAAAATTTAAAATTTTTTTGTATGATTAAAATATAATCATATAACCACAAGAACCCTTAAAATCTATCTCATACAACTTCCAAAGCCACTTTAATACAATTACATAATTACAACCTTAAAAAAAAAAAAAAAAAAAAGTCGAGTCGAGCCGAGGCCGAGTTGGATTGATTTTCTACAAAAATCGAGTTAAACCTCCCGATTTAGAGGTTCTCGGCTTGAAAACCGACCGAGCGACGAGTTCTCGATAAGAACTTGGCCAACTCGACTGAGTTTTTAAACAATGATAAAAACATTCAGAGACTAGAAAGTTATTTTACGGATTGTCAATAGCATTTTTCTATTTTAATTGCAAAGAATTACCTTAAAAAGTCCAAAATGTCTCTATGACCTTCTCTCTTTATCTCCTATTGATGCCAAAATTGTTCACAATAATTACATTAATAATAAATAATAGAAAAGCAGTAGATGCTCAATATCTAAAAAAAAAGAGTGAACGAGACTCCTTTTTGGCATTAAATCGGTAGGTATATACAATCAAAAGAAAATGAGAAAGATCCCCTTTTAGAATGCCAAAGGTGTCTCAGTCTTTTTGGAATGGTGGAATGACTTCCCCTTTATAGGTTATCTCTCCCCTAAGCTATGACTAACAAGGTATAAAAGAGAAGATGAATCATATGAAAGGTGAGAAGGCTAGGTTACCATAAAGGTGAGGCTGTTAAACTTCCCTTTCCTCCCCTTATTACCAAATATTATGCTTGTAAGAGTCATATCTTTCTCTCAATGTTGTAGGCTTGTGTATGCTTTTACTTGCCTTTCTATGGAACAGTCGATGTCTTTTATACTTGTCCTACTCCTACGATTTATTTTCCTTCATTTTCTTGGTCAACTCTTCTTTTACATCTCTTTAGTTGGCTTCTTTGTATCGTATCTCCTGACACCTCTTTAGTTAGGTTGCTTTCATCTTTTTTGGGTTTGTTACCCTTTGGTCGGATTAGCTGAGCTTAGGTGGACGTGTGACTCCCTATTCTTAGTTACTTGGTTTCAGGCTACACGTGGCGCAACCAATAGGTTTCCTTTTCGCAGCCACCATATGATGTCTGCCATGCGTCAGCTGCAGGCATACTCCTAGGCTTGATTTCTCTGCTGCCAACTATCAAAAATGGGGGATACATTGATATCATGTAGATTTTCAGCTCCTATTTTGAATTGAGCCTCTTCCCACTCTTTTTCAAAAAGCAATGGTGTCTTTTCAACTTATTTTAGTCACTTGAAAGGGCTTGGGCCCATGTTTCTTGGAGATGGGCTTCCACAAACTCCATTTTGGGCTGTAATTGAAACTAATTTCAATTGGTTTCAATGTTGGGTTCAATTAAATTGAGTAAAATTTAATTTTCCCCTAACATCTCCTATCTTCTTTCTAACAATTTCTGGCTCACCTTTAAATTTTCTTATATTTTCTCTCTCAACTTGAGTAAATCAATCCACTTGTTATTAAGGGTGGAGGAAAAAAACATATTTAGGAATAGTTAGAGGGGCTAAAAAAAAAAAATGCATTTGGCCCCTGACAACACCCTTTAACGGCTCACCCTTAACCCTACCCTTCTTATCATCTACAAGTTCTAGCTCTTATAATCATCAACTTGCAGAGTGGTAACAAATAAAAGTAGTGTTTACTCCATTAATTACCCAATAGCACTTTTAATTCATTACTTTTGGTGTCTTGGCCCTTGATGGCACCCTTCAATGTCTCAATCTTAACCCCACCCAGCTTGTCATCTATAAGTTCAAGCTCTTATAATCATCAACTCACAGAGTGGTAATAAAAAAAAGGAGCAATATTTACTCCATTAATGACCCAACATCACTTTTATGGTGCGTTTACTTGCATGTAATCAGAATAACTTGAAATCAAAATAATTTGGAATCAGATTAGCTTAGAATCAAATTGATATATCGGAATCAGAATCAAAATCAGAATCAATAATACTATTAAAATGTTTACTTTGATTTGGAATCGGAATTTAATTACAAGTTATAAAAATGCACTTGATTAAAATTACGCACTCCATAAAATTTTTTCAAAAAAAAAATCATATATAACCATTTAGATTTTACCAATTGCAAAAGAAGCATTGTGTATCTTGCTGCAAAATTATATTTAAGATGTAGTGTTATCTTTTTGTTATGTTCTATTATGTAACTTGTCATCATAGGTTAAAAAAAAAAATTAAATTTTCTTAACAATATTATTGTAAGCATATTATATATCTATATTGTATATCAAATCGTGATCTTTATATATACATATATAAATAATGATTTGTTCAATTTTTTTTCATTATAAATTTTCTTAGTAAATATGAATAAAGAACTAAGCAAAATATGCTTTTTTTCACTATTTTTTTATTTTCAATTTTTTTTATTTTTTTTATTAAGAGATATAAAAGATTTTTTAAATTGTAAAAAATAAAAAGAATAAAAATCCTAAGTGGGGTGGAGAGAATAGAAATCCTATTCCACAACCATAAATTTGTGCGGAATCCACAATTTCATTCCCATTATAGATTTATTTTAAAGCAAATAAATATCAACAATTATTCATATTCCCTAATTCCTCAAGTAAACATCCAATTAATCCATTAATCTTGTGATTTGAAGTTTATGTTTATTAATTCTTCACTTTCAAAGGTCAAGGCTTTGTAATATTATTTTTGTTTTTGATTGCGCATTGTATTTTGTGATTCATTGTATTTTGTGACTCATGAACATGCATTTTTGATTTTCTCAATCAAAATATGAACTCGCAAATCTATCAAAGGGGCTTTTATAAATTTCTTTTACGTGCTTCTACTGTGTTATATAATTATATCTTCAATAGTTTTACGTGATATATTCTCAACTCTGATATGATATACATTTTCTGTAATTTTTCGTGAAACATTCGTAATACATTTCTAATAATTTTTCATGATATAGTTTCTAGTAATTATGATGATGTTTGCGAATTTTCAACCTCCCAACTTAGTTAAAAACAATTAATTTTAAAATAATGACTCAAATATGTTTCTAGAAAATTTAGTAGATTATTTATGCTTTTTTTCCCTTTAAGAATATTCCAAGCATTTTAGAAGCCTTTTCGCACTTATAATTTTGAAAAGTACATTGTCATTCATCGTGAGGAAAATTGCAATGGAAAATTTCTGTAGATATATATATATATATATTTTTTGGGAAAAAACATTTTATAGATTTATTAACTATTCCACAAGTATAACATAATTTATTAAGGTAGTAGGGCATACCTTAACATTCTAAAACTCAATTAAACCATTTTTATTTATTTTTAATACATCACTACATAACTTTTTATGTCTAGAAAAAGTAAATATAAATTTTTAATATTTTTTCAAACTTTTAACTTGTGTTTAAGGGTACACATTAACATTTTATTTAAATAAGAACACTACTTTAATTTTCTAATGTTTGTTAATATGCTTCTAAGTATACCTTTGTCCTTAAATATATAAATTCACTTCAGTTATAATTACAAATCATTATGCAATGCAACTGTTACGCAACGAATCAATTTGTTTGTTTGGTTTCTAAGAAAAAGAAGGTTCATCTTTATCATTGTTAATTAATATTGACTGTTCTTTATCAATAGGTTAATTTAATTGTATAATTTTATTAATTATATTTTTGGAAACCTAAATTTATTAGTTATTAATAATTTAAAAGATAAAGAACAGTCAATATTAATTAACAATGATATATCTTTTTTTTTAATAACAATGATATATCTTATTTTAAAACTATTTATATTAAACATTAATTTCTTAATATGGTGTAAAGATGGTGCCAAAACACACACCTGATAATTTACAGCTAAAACAGTGGATGTTAGACCTATTTAATTCAATACACTATACTTTATCAAGTATAATCTGTTTTGCCAAATATACACCTAATAATTTACAACTAAAATTGGTGAATCACTATTTCAGGAAATGAAAGAAAAATTAAATTGGTGGATCACTCGAAAATTAAAATAGATATATTAATACATCATTGTTATCATGGACCTTGTGTGGTCTTGGTTTTAGCAGCTTTGATTGACCTTGACCTTTAACCAGTAAACTTGGAAAGTTCGTTGCTACGGCAAGTCACTTGAATTGAAAAAGTCAATTATAAAATGTGTTGCTCTACGTCAACTTTTCACATGCACTGTCGTTTGGCTGCACCCACGCCGCGTGTTGGCATGGGTTCGACACCCCGCCATATCCAAAAAATATATAATATATAATATATTCATATACTAATAATAGTATAATAATATAAATATAACTTACCTCCCACCATTCAGTATGGGTTGATCCCCTTCTTTCATGTGAGTTTTTTCCTCACCCTCGTATGGGTCTTTCCCCCACTTCTGTATGGGTGAATCCCTCTTAATTGGGAGTAGTTCTCCGAACCGCGCTACTAATGTTCTATCTCGGTTGGTCTCGGTTGTTCCCTGGGTCAGTCCCAGATACAATTCTTGTACTAAAAAAAAAAAAAAAATCACATGCACTGTTTGCAAAACTATAACAATTTGTTTTGTCTTTAATGGCAATTTACACATTTATTTTTTGCTCGTCCTTGAAGGCTGGGACTTGGGACTTGGGAGGCCATGTATAGCCTCCTCAACCATATAAAAAATTTATTGAAAATTTTGTTATATTATATTAAATATGAAATCATAATTATAACCTTAAAACAAGGACACAAAGGGTTTAGATACCTAAAAGGTGGGGAATTAATTATTAGTGGCATAACCTCTCAATAATGAAACCAAGTCGCCAAGTTGACGCGTTGGTTTAGCGAAACAAATCCAATAAGCATGGATATTTTTTTTAAGGAAATTATTGAGAAACTACATTGTAATATTAATTAATAATTGAGCTCACGATGGTTGGTAAGCATTGACCGTGTCCAACAAGGCCTTTGAAGTTTGAAACCTTCCCTGTTGTTTCTTCCACGTTATAAATTGTTGATGCCCTTCCCACACACCTCAATCATCGTACACATCTTCTGCAAATTACACAACTACTTGTCTTTGTTTCCAGATAATTAATGAGTCAATATCAAACTGCATCAAAAATGTCCGCTTTGTTCATGCGGCAACTTGGTCCACGCTTCTTCACAGCGCCGGTGAACCGCACAGCCAATGTGTCGACAATCCTGAGGCCTGCCTTGGGGGCCCGGAATTTTAGCGGTTTAGCACCGGGTATGCCTGAAGAGAATAAGGAATCCTCTGATGTCAATCAGAGCAGTAAGGCCATTTCTAGCTACTGGGGCATTGCACCATCTACTGTGACCAAGGGGGATGGTTCAGCTTGGAAGTGGAACTGCTTCAGGGTATGTATTTTCAATTTGTAACCATCACTTGTAAGTTACAAAATTGCCTGTACATCACATTTATTCTGATTTTTATTGTTATATACTTGAAATTTGATAGCCCTGGGAGACCTACAAAGCAGACCTTTCCATTGATGTTGAGAAGCACCACAACCCAGTTAAATACATGGATAAATTTGCTTATTGGACCGTCCAAGCTCTCAAAGTCCCTGTTAGTCTATTCTTCCAGGTACTAATCGACTTCAACATTGCTTATTATTAAATAATTAACTCAATTTCTGATCTCTTGTTACAATATTCAACAGAGACGTCATATGTGCCACGCCATGTTGCTAGAAACAGTGGCAGCAGTTCCTGGTATGGTTGGAGGGATGCTTTTACATTTCAAGTCATTGAGGAGATTCGAGCACAGCGGTGGCTGGATAAAAGCTCTACTTGAAGAAGCCGAAAACGAGCGGATGCATCTTATGACATTTTTGGAAGTAGCCCAGCCCCAGTGGTACGAACGGGCCCTCGTTTTTGCAGTCCAAGGTGTCTTCTTCAATGCATATTTTGCAGCGTATTTAGCCTCCCCCAAGCTGGCACATCGCATTGTGGGGTACTTGGAAGAGGAGGCAGTGATTTCTTACACCGAGTTTCTCAAAGACTTGGACAATGGTACCATGCCAAACGTCCCGGCTCCTGCAATAGCCATCGATTATTGGCGTTTGCCTGCGGATTCGACGCTTCGAGATGTTGTTATGGTTATTAGAGCTGATGAGGCACATCACCGTGACCTTAACCATTACGCTTCGGTAAAGAAACATTTCTCAGCTTGGTTATATGTTTTGATTTGCATATGATTGTATTTGAAAGTGCTTTTATAGAAAGCGATTTTTTTAATATGAGACTGAGAGAGCTCGTTACTAAAGTTTGTGATTTCTCTTCTCTTGCAGGACATTCAATGTCAAGGACATGAACTGAAGGACGCACCTGCACCGATTGGATATCACTAAAATGTTACCTACAAAGTGCAAACGCATCAACAGCTATATGAATTTTTTCTGTCTATAATTACAATTCTGCATTACATTATTGTTCATGTAAAAAAGGTCTATCTCTGGTTGTCCCTTACGTAAGAAATTCATAATTCAATGTCCACTAAATTTAAAAGAGTAACAATTGACAGATAATGCCTACTATTCTTGCCATCTTTATGTTTTGATTGATTGTCCGCAAATTTTTTACTAAAATCGAATGAATGTATATCAATTTAGAATAGTCCATAAATTGTTTTTATTCTTGGCTATTTAAAAATTTACTTGTAGACACAAATTTTTGAGCTAATAATTCATAGTTATTGATCATTTCTTTTAATGAACAGAAACAAATGCATTTATATTTTCGTCAAACACAATTTGAATTTATCAAAGATTTTTCTTAGTAATAATTGACTTCTGATACAATTAAAAAAATGTGTAACAGAATTAATATATCACAAAAGGTGGTTCCAAAGCTAGTTTCCTTACTTATTGAGTTATTATATATTACTTTCTTTCCCAGGCTATTCCACAGCTTTTCTTATCATATTATGTTTTCATTAATAAGAGAAGTCTTTTATTTTAGCGAACATCTTATATTGTTTTTCATAATTATATTTGTTAAATTTTTATATAATGCACTAGTTTCCGAAAGTAACCAAAAATAGTTAGAGATGGACTAAGGAAAACACTATTCTACACTTAAAAAGGGTTACCATTGCTTTCAAATTTGTTACATTAAAGTTGAAACAATCCTATTAATATTAGCTGATTTTTTTTTTTCTTTTAAGTATATTAGATGATTGTTAAATACTCTCTTTCGATATATTATCTTAAAACATTTTTAATCAATATGTCACATGCATACAAACCATACTTTTCTAATGTAAGTTTTATGCTCAAAAAGTACAATTGTAATGTAAAGTTTATGTTAAAAAATTACAATTTTTACAAGTATTGAAAGTGTACTAAGAAATGTATTGAAGGTGTATCTACTATCTAGTATTATTATTCATTAATATTGAGATATTAATACTACTATTACTAGTATTTTAACCAAATTTTTAATTCAAATAAATTTCATAAATTTTACTAAGGATCCATGACTGTTGAAGTTGAAGTTAACAAAATGTAAGAATAAGTATGCTCCAAAAAAAAAAATGTAAGAACAAGTAATTCGTGAAAATTCTCCCAGTAAAAAGCAGTTGTCCAAGCTGAAACTTGGTCCAATAGTTTATTAGCTATATGCACTATACTTGCCCTTTTGAGAAAGGCGGCTCCGACTTTTTACATTTTAGATAGCCGCCAACATTAACTGGGTCGCCACACGCAAAATTTCGACAGCTAAACAACATGACGCCTTCGCCAAATTGAAAACAAGTGACGCGAGTAAAGGGATAATTTTGTTGTTGTCCTTAAACTCTTTTATTTACATTTTTTAAATATAAACTCATTACACTCATCATTTTTAATTTTATAAAAATTCACTAATTTGATCCTATCATAAATCAATCATTGATAAAACTCAACGGAGAACAGATTATCTTAATCATTACAATGGGTATTTCGATAATTATGCACGTGCTAAAAATAATTATAATTAAACTAAAAAGTAAAAAATAGAGAGAAAAAAGATAATGAATCTCTACTATCAATATTAAAGATTGATGGTGAAGATAAAAAATAATTAAAATTAAATTAAAAAAATTAAAAAAAAAAAATGAAAAAATAAAAAATAAAAAGGCTTTTTCACTATTCATTTCAAAAAAAAAAAAAAAGAAAAAAAAAAAAAAAAAAAAAAATGAAAAAAAAAAAAAAATCCGAAAACCAGGCCATCAATTTGTTTTCAAATTAGATTGAGTAACAATATGGTTTGATTCCATATTGTCACTCAATTTGATGTCTTTAAAATATCTCCAACTAGCTATGGAGATTTATGGACCTCCATTAGGTGAAGATGATTTTTTTTTTTTTTTTTAAGTTTCTAAGTTTATAATTTATCATTTTCAAAAGTTTTTATTTTATTTTATTATATACATGTAATTTTATATATTTTTAACTTATAAAATGATAATTTGTTTGTTTGTTACTGGTTTTAAATTGCTTAAATTTTTTATTTGAAATTTAGATGACATTTATTTGATTTCGATAAGTTACAAGTAATTTATTAAATTTTAAAATATTAGGGCTTAAAAGGTAATTTCAGGACAATGAATTTTTTTGCCTTTTCTATCATGATTGATTTTCCATCTATTCTATCATAATTGACCAAAAAAAATGTAGTTTAGAGTATTAAATGCATGAGTTTCTAAAACATATAAATTCTGCCAAAAGCTTATTGGTACAGTGATACTAACAGCACCTTATCCATTCAAATGGTATGATTCAAGGCACAATGCTCACAAATATTTGGGTGATTATCCCACTAAAAATATAGGTAGACCTATCCCGACTGTTGGGAGTAGCATTTCGGGTCTCGCGATAAAATTTTATCTCTGTTAGGTCCTAACAATTATCTAACCTAATGTCAGAAAGTCAAATAAAAAAGATGACAAACTCTAAAAATGAATTCACGGTAAAAAAGAAATCATAAATAAAAATAGGATATTATTAAAAACCACCCCATTTTGTAAATTATTGTATAAATTTCACCATGTAATTTCATTAATATCCCAAAATCACCCCAAAGTTCACATTGATCTCCAAATCCACCCATTGTTAGCGTAACGTTAGAAACTATTATTTGGTGAGTGAGAGCAAATATGCAAAGCAGCAAAGGTAATATTAAAATTCTAAATAATTAAAAATCAATAAAAACTAATTTGTATAAAAATAAAAGAAAAACAATTTGCATAAAACAAAAGATTCTCTATCTTCTCCTTTCAAATTTCTCTTCTTTGGATCTAGTGGTGGCAGCCGCAATTTAAAGTTAGCAATGCATTCTCGATGAAACTAACCTTGTGTTTCCCAACATACATTCTAATGAAATTGTTCACACTAGTCTTTAGAACTGACATCCCACCGTCTTTTCTTCTACGTGCATCGAAATCTTATATGCTTCTCTCTCCTTTCCATTTTCTTTCTTTCCTTGCTCTTCTATCCATTTGCTTTTTAGTTTAATTTCATTTCAGTGAAAAAAAGTTGGATTTTTAAGTGGTAGTCAAATTTTATGCAAAAATTGGGGGTTTAAGTATTGGACAATTTAGAGAGCATTTGATTTCAGTCTAGGGTAGGAGTAAAGGTTGGGGGTATCATTGGTTGAGTGATAGATGTTTGAATCCATGATTATTTGAGAGCAAAATTGCCATTTCAATTAATAATGAAAGGTAAATCAATCTTCTTTTTTTTTTCCACAACTTAATGTCATATATATATGTTTTTTTGACAGTGCAGTAATAGTGAGATGGTTTTTGGATATTAGGAAACTATGGGTGGTTCTTAGATAATAGTTCACAATATAGGGTAGGTTTTTAAAAATATCCCTTAAACCTAGAAGGAACTCGAATCGAATTTGTCCACAAATAAATACATACAGAATATTCGACCTTGATCAACACGAAAAATCAACATACTTGGACGCCAAGAAATACATGCAAGACGCACCGGGCTTCTTCTCAAAAATCTTGCCCAATGACAGCTCCAGAAACTTCACTGCCCAAAATTGAAAACCGTTGGGTCCACGCGAAGCCACATGTCGCAGTTATAAAATTCCACGTCATAGACTGACAGTCACGTAGATTGATCTAACCCTGATTTGAAGTTAAAAAAAATTGATTATATAAATAAAACCTTGACAAAACCCTTCGAAGTCTTCTTCAAGCAAAACAGGACCACACAAAAAAGGCGATTTTTCAATTATTGCAAAAATCTCCCATCTTCTGGCTTCTTGAATCTTGATCTCCGATCTTTCTGTGTCTGATCAAATCTTGACCTCTCATTTTATTACTATGATGACTCGTGGTGGGACCAAGCTAGCCAACTCCGTGCTTGTTCTGGCAGGACATCGCTTCCTGTCGACCGCAACCCCCAAAGCAGCGTCGAACACGGCGGTCGCCGGGATCTTGACGGAACGTACGGTCGGTAGGTCTGCGTGGAACACAACGTTCTTGGTTAGGAGTCAAATAGTTGGCGTGAGGAACGGCGGCACTATGGCTTTGGGGCAGAAGAATGAAGAGGAGGAGAAGAAGAAAGCCGTTGACGGTGGAGACAACAAGGATGAGAAGAAAGCGGTGAGTTATTGGGGCGTGGAGGCTCCTAAGCTAACCAAAGAGGACGGCACTGAATGGAAGTGGAACTGCTTCAGGGTACGTGCTTGTGTTAACTGGGACTGTTTTGCTTTTATTTTTATTGTTTATTTGATGAATATATATAGATTAAACGTGTACATGGTGTGTGTGTGTGTGAGATAGCCATGGGAGACGTACGAGGCGGACTTGTCGATTGATCTGAAGAAACACCACGCGCCTGCGACGTTCATGGACAAATTGGCTTTTTGGACTGTCAAAGCTCTCAGATGGCCTACTGATTTATTCTTTCAGGTTTTCCTCTCTATTTTCCTTTTCTTTGCTAGTTTTAATTGCTCTTCTTTCAGTTTCTTTTTACGAGAAGAAGCCAATATGATCTTCCATGGTAACAGACTTATCATTGATTCTTGATTTGCATGGATCGCAGTAACAATTTTAAATAAGTTGATTTCGATCACTGCTAAATTTAGTAGACAATTTTTTGAGAATTATTTTCAATAACATACCAAATGCGGGCGATCAGATCTGAATTAATTAAATTCTTGTAAACCATTTCTATATGTAGTTTTTATTTCATTTGTAAATGTATGAAATGATCGTAATATAAATTTAATTAATGCATCAGGATTTGGGTGTTAGATCTAATTTGATGAGCTGGAGTCCAACCGATGATACATTAATCCATGATTTTCAATTCAAAGAGTCCAACCAATTGTACATTTAATCTATGATTTTTATCTTTTTTGGGTCGAATTTGTCGCCATTTCTTTATATGATTAATTTTGACCGGTATGTATTAATCATTTATCGATTATAGACACAATTTTCGTTTCCTAGTGTCTTTTTGTCATGGACCACCTTTTATAAGGTATCGGAATGGTTTTTTATTTTTTAATGTTTGGTTGCCACTTGTTTATGCTTTTTTATTTCCAATTACTTTATTGTAAACTATTGATATTAATCAATTGGGTGCATTTATTAAATGTTAGTTTTGTTCCATGTAATTGTAATGCAGAGAAGATATGGATGCCGAGCCATGATGCTTGAAACAGTGGCGGCAGTGCCTGGCATGGTTGGCGGGCTGCTTCTTCATTGCAAGTCATTGAGACGATTCGAGCACAGCGGGGGCTGGATTAAAGCACTATTGGAAGAGGCTGAGAACGAGCGTATGCATCTCATGACCTTCATGGAGGTATCCAAGCCTAGGTGGTATGAGCGAGCTCTTGTGTTTACAGTCCAAGGTGTCTTCTTCAATGCTTACTTCCTGGGCTATCTGATTTCCCCGAAATTCGCTCACCGCATGGTGGGTTACCTTGAGGAGGAAGCAATACATTCATACACTGAATTCCTCAAGGAGCTGGACAAAGGCAACATTGAGAACGTGCCAGCTCCTGCCATTGCAATTGATTATTGGCGCATGCCCCCCGATTCGACTCTCAGGGATGTTGTCATGGTTGTCAGAGCAGATGAGGCTCACCACCGGGATGTCAATCACTTTGCATCGGTAGGGCTTCCTTGCAAATTTTGGTTGCTTATTAATTCGTTTCATTTTGGTACGTAATATTCATTGAATTTTAATCGATGGCAGGATATACACTATCAAGGACGTGAATTGAGGGAAGCTCCTGCTCCAATTGGCTATCACTAAGATGTTGGTCATGAGACGCTTTTGACAAGCTGCAACAAAATATTAGTAAGCATTAAGTAACACGAATGCTTTTGGTTGAGGCTGTTTGTTACTGTCTTCTACTTTTGTAAGTAAATCCGTTGAGTGTGTGCTTGTAGCACTATAATACATTGGTTAAGTTTGACCTTCCACAATCTTTGACTCCTAGTTATCCACATCGAAACAATATATATATATATATATATATATATATATATATATATTATAATGATAGATATATATATTTTTTGAGATAAAAACTTTTGATATTTCTAACGGTACGGATGTATAAAACCTTTTCCTCAACTTACATAGTTCATGTCGCATATTTTGTTCTCTGGTAATTCATGTTTTTTCAAGATGCATGAGCAAATTCAGGACTCATATGGTGTATATTATAGAGAACTGGAAGCTATTTTCAAAACTTAAGAGATTATTTTAGTTGCGGCTATGCTACCTGATCAAACTTAAATCCAGGAGTGAAATTGCTTTTATTGATTTTAGATTGCACTGATCCGAACTGTGACCCTAAAAGTTTGAGGTAAATATTGGATAAAAAATATCTCTGCTCCAAACAAGATGTTTTGAATAATTATTATAATTATTTGCTGTCCATTGTAAAGATAGATAGTAAAGTAAAAAAAAAAATTAATTAATTAATTTTTTTCCAAATTTCTTTTTCATTTTTTAATTATTTTTAGATTTTCTTTATAACTGGATCACATTATTGTTCATTCTACCTACGGTAACTAACATTATCTATTAACTCGTGAGTTGTGTGTAAAAATATGAAAGTTAATCCACTTGCAATAATCCTTATTTCAAGGGATATCCTGTTTTTACTTCAAAAAAAAAAAAAAACTTCTTCACATGTATTTGGCTCATTGGAAACAAACATAACTGAATGTGTAAGAAGAGCATATTTTTGAAACTTCAACAGCCCTCCAAAAGGCTTGAAATTGACACGTACGTTATTAACAAACAAATGCATACTGATCCAAAATTGGCAGTTTCTTTGGGCTATGGCCTTTGAAAAGCAGGAAATCAGAGAATCAGCAGTTGTTTTGTTGCCTAGACAGAAAATCACTGTTCTCAACACCAAAAACTAAAAATAAACATAAAAACAAATAGAAATCTCCAAGACTTAGAATTTGTGATCATTTAACCAAACCATCATCATCCTTTAATAATAGCTGCTAGCTACCATGCCCATCTTAAATCTTATCTGCCCCTGATTACCCTATGTCAACTTTCTGTCACCAAGACTGGAGTAGGCATCTCTAATGAGATTGAGTTAGTTGGTACCCCAATGCTTGCATGTCAGAACCATATTCCAGAATCCAGGGCAATGTCAATTTTCTACAGAACTAGCCTTACTTCCAAGAGATAAGCTTTCAGATATCCAGCAATGCGCCAGCTTCAATCTTGATGTTAGGTTATCCTGTCCAGTCCTAAAGGATACTGCTAATAAACCATAACAATATCAAGACACTTGCAAAGGAAGGGGGTACAATGAATCCTCAAATTATTATACGTCAAAGCAAACCAAAGAGCAACTGTAGATACATTAAACTAACAAACTAATGGCCTATGCCGTCACAAACCCAACTTGATATGTTTGGATCTTCTTAATTTCCTGCAATTTCACAGCATGAAGGAACCGTCAATTTCCCACTTTCAAGTACTACAAGATATAGGATCTACAAGACAGAAAATAGCCTGGCAGCAGACAAGAATTTATCTCCGCAGATGCTGGCAGTTCATTTTCCTGAATCAAAAGCTTGCAGGAACCTAAGAGGGTTCAAAAAAGCATACATCGAATTCCCAAACCACATCTGAAGATTTGTCAATGCCACAAGATGCATCTGATGACAATGACCTTAAGGAATTACTACAACAGCTGCAACAAATAAAGTCCAGCAAATCTTGCTTCAAATTCATTTCATTTACAGACTCTGCCTTGTTCTCAACTCCGGTGGACACTCATGATACTGATTCATAACAGAATTCATTATACAATTTCTTTTGCATAGCATCAAACAGAGAGTCAGAAATTCAGTTTTGTAAATATTTCAATAATAGTTAACACAATTCCAAATGGAAACACAAAACAATCAACTGGAATAAATCCAAAAAAAAATCTAAAACGTCACTATGATGAAGAGACAACATTAAGCATTAACTAATTTCAGATTTTTTTTTTTTTTATATAATATTCATCAACTAGTGAAAGGATCAATAACATAAATTCCAGTCAAAAATTAAAACCAAAATTGGACAGAGGACGAGTTGACAACCATACTTGAACTTCTGCAAGTCCAACAAGCAGTGACTTCAATAAGCTACAACAATAAATCATGCCACCCGTTTTTTCTTCTCTTTCTTGTCCTTCAGCTTCAGTCCTGGACTCCTCAACTTCCCAAGCAAACTCTTCTTCTTCTCCTTCTTCACACTAAAATCTTCCCCACCTCTCTTCAAAGCTTCCTTCTTTTGCTTCTTTCCCTTAACAACATCCTCCTCTTTCTTCACCTTAGACACCTTCTTAGCCATTTTCTGCTCTTTCCTAACCTCAACACCATCCTCTTTCTTCACCTTAGCCATCTTCTTCGGCAACTTGTCAACTTTCGCTTTGCCTCCCTTCTTCCTCTTCAAACCCAAAAATTCTCCTTCATCACCATCCATCTCATCATTCTCACTACCTTCACTACCCTGACTCTCACCACCAACATCACCCCCACTGCCCAATTCGTCCTCGTCAAACACCTCCCCAATATTACTATCCATATACCTAACCTCATGAATCCTCCCCTTCTTCAGTTTCTTCTTATTACTACCACCGCCAACATCCTTAACACTCCCATTATCCAATTCCACCTTAACAACCTCCTCTTCCACCTCCTTCACTCCAGCAATTCTCAACTTCATATCCGGCACAGCTTGATAAACAGGCAGAGCCAAGCTTTCCAACAACTTCAAATGAAAAGACCTTATGTTCCCCCATTTTCTAGGCACAATATCCGCAATCCCATCAATAGCAGCCACCACATTCTCCACAATCTCCTTCAGTCCCATTGACACCTTCCCTATCTTCAAAACACTACAAGTCCCTGTCTTCAGATACAACAATGCCGACCCACATACCCTATCAATCTGCTCCTTCCAATTCTTATGCTTCAAATCCAAAGGAACGGGAGTCTTCTTCTTCTTAAAAAATTGCTTCCCCAACAACTTGGGCAAGAGAGGAACCACTCTCTTATCAGCAAAGAACATGTCATAGGAATCACATAGCCTCCTTTTGGCCTCAAAGGGCCGGTAATCGGTCTTCAACTTGGTAATCTTGATGACTTTGGAGATGGGTATGTTCTCACTCTTAATCTTCTTCATTGCAGCATCTTTGGTGAGGTTGGACTTGGGTCGATCATCAATTATGAGGCAGAACTCAGGAGCGTTGTCATCTTCGTGGCGGATTAGTGGATGAGGGAGAGGGATCTTGTGGGGGTTGGTGCGAGACTTTTGCGGGATTTTCTTGAGAGTGAGTATTAGGTAGAGGATGTCGTCTTGCTCTAGAAGTTGAGGCTTTTGGGTTTTCAGCTTTGAGTTTCTCCATTTCAAGAGTGCATTTACAGCTGATTCTACTGTTTTTAGGCTGACCCTGTTGGCCGCTGACGGAGCTGGTGGAGTTGGGTTGGTGGTGGACATGGTGGCTGAAGTGAGAGACAGACTCAGCAGAGGTGTAGTGTTAGGGTTTTTCTGAGACTGGTTTAGGGTTTTGAAATGGTTACCTAATATATTTAAACAATTCAATTAACAATCAAACATATAACAAAACAAAACATCATGTATACTTAACAAAAAAGTAACAAATTTTTTTCAAAAAAAAAAAAAAAGAAGTAACAAATTACAATAATAAAAATATTTTGTTTTAGTGGAAGTACATGCATTGTTACATCAGAGATTTCAACTAGTGTCATCAGATGCAGGTAAGTTAAAGTTACTGGTTTCCAGCTATATACTATTCACCCCTTTAGCATTAAAGTAAGGTTGTATACTTGTTTCATAGAAAAAACAGCATGTATTCAGCTTATATCCCACATTAAAATATAATTATGCTGGAAGTAATATTTATAATAACATAATTCAATGCAAACATACATTTACAAAAATTCAAACACACTAAATACTGAGAAAACCAAGCAAAACAATACTGCTAGTGCTAGGATATAAATTCTGTGTGTCTAAAATCTAAGCGCAACTCTATTCCAAGTAAATCTCCTGGTGCAACTTCTTTATCTCAATACCCAATATACACTTCAGAACAACCATTCAACCAACATAGATCACTCTAGAGCTAAAGCTAACAGCCTCAAACTAGATCACTCTAGAGCTAAACTAACAGCCTGAAACCATTCAACCAACATAGATCACTCTGGAGCTAAAACTAACAGCCTCAAACCAATACATTACACGAAAACTCACATACTTCATCTCAATTGCAATTTAATCTATATCAAAATTCCAACACTGATCATCTCAACCGTATGATATTATATATATCAGCAGCCATATGTACAAAATTGATCATATTAATTATTTAAATTGCAAGCTGTCTTCTAAAGAGAAAAAAATAGAAGTATCTTATATATATTTTTTTCCCAGAAGACAGCATAGCCAAATAAATGGTTGCTATCATGAATTGCCACTGAATGCTATCATGAAGATTCCTAGCCTATACAGAAAGAGCAGACCAAAAAAATGGTTGCTTAGAATACATTTAGCAGTCAACATTAACTCTAAAAACCATTATCTTCGAAAAAAATTTAAAAAAACCTCTAAAAACCATTGTTAAGTCAAGCATGCTTTATCCGTGTCTAAAATCAATACTAAGAAACTGTCTGTAGAAGTAGTAAAATTCATAAAACTTCAAATTCACGATCTGCAGATTAGATAACAAATAGACCAAGGCATCACTTATCGCCTAGACATAAATAGACTAATAACTTTATGACCCACATCTAAAGGAGTATGTACATGACAATAAATAAGTAGAGTCTTATTTCATTCTCAAATACAAAGCACAACCACAAAAATCAATAGACTAATGAAATAAATGAACTCCACAAATAGACGAAAAAAAGAAAAATAGTTACTATTTTCAATCTTTTCTTTGTGAATGATGGCACACAAAACACCAAAGATGGTAGAAAACTAGAAAAATCCTTATCTAACCGAACAAAAACATTGAGCAAACACATTTACAGCCACTAATTTATCCAGCTCTCCAAGATTATTAAAAATTCTAAGTTTTACACCATCCCTTAGAACAGAACAGAGAATTCCAAGATTATTATCATGCCATTTGCAGTTACAATGAAACTTCATTTCCAAAACAAACACGATTTTAATGAAATCAAACAGAACAGAGACTGTTTTGGCTGATAAAACCACCAAATAGACACAAACAACGCAATCGCATGACAGAACTCAGCTACATTGAAGCTATTAGGTCAATTTCACTATAAAATGGAAACTACATTTCAATATATACATACATATCACATGCAGAAACAAACAACATCTCGAAAATCAGTAGAAAACACAGATTCTAGAGAGAGAAAAAGACTTACGCGAAATCGATGAGAGAGAAAACGAGACTGCGTTTCCTCTTCTTCTCCTTCTTCTTTGTCTTCTACGTCTACTTCGCCTCCGTACGAAGCAAATCAAAAGCTTTGAACTTGATCTTCAATGCAATCCTAAATATCCAAACATCAATAACACCAAAATAACCGGATAATATATCATAGAAGATGGAAAGGCACAAAACCCAGATGCGAAACAACAAGCTGTGAAGGACCTTGGGAGGCATAGATGAATCGAAGCAAAACCCAGACGCGAAAGACACAGAAAAATTTAAAAGACCTCAGTTTTTTGAAAACAGACCTCGGTTTTGTTGGTCGGCGATGGAGAGAGAGAGGGAGATGTGGTCGGCGATAACAAGGCGGCGATGGAGACAGAGAAGCACAGTCGAGCAGACGAGCGGCGGCGATGGAGATTGGAGAGAGAGAGTCGAGAGACTAGAGAGTTGAGAAGTTAGGGGTTTTCTAAAAGGAAACGGCTAGGGATATATAAAGAACGGGTATTTTACGGATCAGATAAAGACCCGCAACTAGATCGACATTCTATCCGTAATTATGCGGGTTTTTTGGGACCCAATTCCTTTAAAGGTTTTTCAAAAAGTGGCTTGGATTTATATTCGAACCCTGTTATTATCGGTAAGGATCAAGTTTAGAGACCCTGTCCATTTTACCAATCTTTTGTCAATCACTTTGCATCGGAAGGGCTTCCTTTGCAAATTTTGGTTGCTTATTAATTCGTTTCATTTTGGTACGTAATATTCATTGAATTTTAATCGATGGCAGGATATACACTATCAAGGACGTGAATTGAGGGAAGCTCCTGCTCCAATTGGCTATCACTAAGATGTTGGTCATGAGACGCTTTTGACAAGCTGCAACAAAATATTAGTATGAATTAAGTAACATGAATCCTTTTGGTTAAGGCTGTTTGTTACTGTCTTCTGCTTTTGTAAGTAAATTCGTTGAGAGTGTGCTTGTAGCACTATAATACATTGGTTAAGTTTGACCTTCAACAATCTTTGACCCCTAATTATCCACATCGAAACAATACATGTTATGAGTATATTTCGGATTGTATAAATGGGCTGGTAAAAGTCCAACAAGCTGATCTAATGGTAAAAGATCCAGAAAGCCCAATGCTTATATGGCAGTATCGAGCTCGCTACCTTTTTCTTCAGCTCGTGTCTTAGACCAAAACCACATTGATTCTTCTTCAGCTTGCGAGGGTGATATATCAACTCGTCAAGCTCGTGCCAGGTAATTCAAAGGGGATTGTTACGGATGAGCAGTTAATGTAATGATTGTTATTTAAGGAGCAGCTAATGTAATGATTGTTATGGAGGAGCAGTTAATGTAATGATTTACTATAACAAAGCAGTTGATGTAATAATTCACTTCTTAATGTGAATTGCATTCAACTTGTAAATCCCTACACTATAAATAGGGGTGAAATTCTTTGTAAAAGGTGGAAACTTTTGATAAGAAATATGGTCACTCTGCCAAATTATTCAGAGCGACTATCGTGGACATAGGTATACTTGCTAAACCACGTAAAAAACTCACTTCTTTGCATTGTTCTTCCTTCCTCTTTTCACTCTTAATTGTTTTTATCTACTTTGATTGCTTGTTGTTATCAAAGCTACAGTATGGATCTAAAATCTCTAAGTCAACCTAATCCCAACGTCGACAATACCATATATATATATATATATATATATATATTATAATGATGGATGTAAAACTTTAATTGATATTTTTGTACATATATATATATATATATATATATTTTTTTTTTTGAGATAAAAACTTTTGATATTTCTAACGGTACGGAAGTATAAAACCTTTTCCTCAACTTACATAGTTCATGTCGCATATTTTGTTCTCTGGTAATTCATGTTTTTTCAAGATGCATGAGCAAATTCAGGACTCATATGGTGTATATTATAGAGAACTGGAAGCTATTTTCAAAACTTAAAAGAGCAGGAGATTGATTTTAGTTGCAGCTACGCTACCTGATCAAACTTAAATTCCATGAGTGAAATTGCTTTTATTGATTTTAGGTTGCACTGATCCAAACTGTGGCCTTAAAAAGTTGAGGTAAATATTGGATAAAAAATATCTCTGTTCCAAACAAGATGTTTCAAAAAATTATTAAAATCACCTGCTGTCCATATAAAGATGGATAGTAAAGTAAAAAGATTTTTTTTTTTTTTTTGTCAATTTTTTTAAATTTTTTTAATTATTTTTAAGTTTTCTTTATAAATTGACCAAATTATTCTCCACTTCACCAACGGTAAGTAACGTTACTTATTAACTCGTGAATTTGTTTGTAAAAACATAAAAGTTAATCCACTTGTAAAAATCCTTACCTCAAGGGATATCGTGTATTTACTTCTAAATTATATATGAATAAATTATATAAATATTTAATAAAAAAAATTATAAAATATATCTAATAAATTATACAAATATTTAATATCAATAAAATTATATAATATATCTACTTTTTAATGTAAATGTAACTTGTTTTCCTCTCTTCCCAAAATAACTTTAATTTAAACAAGTTTCTTTTTGTTCGCTTACTTTGTCTGTCATCGGTAATAGTAAGCCTCTTTTTCTTCCTTCTAATTCATTTGTCAACTTCTTCACATGTATTTGGCTCATTGGAAACAAATATAACTGACTGTATAAGAAGAGCATATTTTTGAAACTTCAACAGTCCTCCAAAAGGCTTGAAATTGACAAGTACATTATAAACAAACAAATGCATACCGATCCAAAATTGCTAGTTTCTTAGGGCTATGGCCTTTGAAAAGCAGGAAATCAGAGAATCAGAAGTTTCTTTGTTACCTAATATATTAAAACAATTCAATTAATAATTAAACATATAACAAAACATCATATATACATTATACTTGACAAAAAGAAGTTACAAATTTTTTCCCAAAAAAAAAAAAAGTAACGAATTACAGTAATAGGCATGAAGGAGGCCGGAGTTGAGGACAACATTGGAGATGGAGAGAAAAGTGGAGTTGAATGGCAGAGAAAAGGGTGAAAAGAGGCTGCAATAGAGAGAAGCGGAGTGAAACGACTGCAATAAGAGGGGAGAAATATGAGAATAGTTTGTTAGGACATTTTGGATTTAGGTCAGGTTAGGCAAAATCAATTCAATCCCACGCATTTTTTAACTATCCGACCCAATAAAAAATGATCAAGTTAGATTAGATCCGTCGGATTGAGTTAAAAAAACCCGTCCTTTGTCAAGGTCAATGTTTTTTTTTTTTGGACACATTGTCAAAGTCAATGTTATAATCAACATTTTGCTTTTTGAATTCGTTATAATCAACATTCTTGCAATAGTAATCAATACTCAAAAAATTTGAAAATCAAAAACCAAAACAAACACGAGAAAAAATAACAAATTTTTTTCGTGGGTCTTTGGTGAAGTTCGACTTGGTTTGGTCATCGATTATGAGGCAGAACTCAGGGGCGTTGTCACCTTCATGGCGGATTAGCGAGTGAGGGAGAGGAATTTTGTGGGGATTGCTGCGAGACTTTTGTGGGATTTTCTTGAGAGTGAGTATTAGGTAGAGGATGACGTCCTACTCTAAAAGTTGAGGCTTTGGGTTTTCAGCTTTGAGTTTCTCCATTTCAAGAGTGCATTTACAGCCGATTCTACTGTTTTAAGGCTGACCCTTGTGGCCGCTGATGGAGTTGGTGGAGTTGGGTTGGTGGTGGACATGGTGGCTGAGGCAAGAGACAGACTCTACAGAGATGTAGTGTTAGGGTTTCTCTGATACTGGTTTAGGGTTTTGAAATAGTTACCTAATATATTAAAATAATTCAATTAATAATCAAACATATAACAAAACATCATGTATACTTAACCAAAAAAGTAACAATTTTTTTTTCAAAAAAATATAAGTAACAAATTACAATAATAAAAATATTTTATTTTAGTAGAAGTACGTGCGTTGTTACACTAGAGATTTCAACTACTGTCATCAAATGTAAGTAAGTCAAAGTTACTGGTTTCTAGCTATATACTATTCACCCATTTAGCATTAAAGTAAGGTTATATACTTGTATTATAGATAAAACATCATGCATTCAACTTATATCCCACATTAAACCATAATTATGCTAATAGCAATTTTTGTAATAACAAAATTCAATGTAAACATATATTTACAAAAATTCAAACACACTAAATACTAAGAAAATCAAGCAAAACAATACAGCTAGTGCTAGGATATAAATTCTATGTGTCTAAAATCTAAGTGCAACTCCATTCCAAGTAAATCTACTGGTGCAACTTCTTTATCTCAATACCCAATACACTCTACAGAACAACCATTCAACCAACATGGATTACTCTAGAGCTAAAACTAACAACCTTAAACCAATACATTACGCGAAAACTTACATGCTTCATCTTAATTACAATTTAATCTATATGAAACTTTCAATTGATCATCTCAACCGTATGATATTATGTATATCAGCAGTCATATGTACAAAATTAATCATGTTAATTACTTAAAATGCAAGCTACCTTCTAAAAAAAATAGAAGTATTTTATCTTTTTTTTTTCCTTCCCCATAAGACAACATAGCCAAATTAAATAACCCAATAAAATGTGAAAATACATATAAACAACAATATTTCAAAACTCGATAATTAGTCAGTGAACTAGGAAGTAACGAGTACTTAGTACAAAATAATACCAATGAAAAATATGTATAAAAAATAACAGATTGAATCAACTATTTACAAAACCCATATCAGATACAAGAAACTCATAACAAACTCATATCATATTTAATCAATCGTTTACAAAACCCATATCAAAGACAAAAAAAACCCTTAGCAAACTGTTTACAAAGTCATGGTTCTTAGCAACCACAACAAAGGGCCTACAAAACAACTCATGCTACAACCGTAAAACCCATAAAGAGACACCAACATATATCTAAGTACAATATACGAAAAGCAAGTGAAAAAAATGAAAAAAGAGATGAGATACTTGCAAGGCTGGAGAGGACCGAAAGATGAAAAACAAAAAACGACCAACTGACAGCGAAAAATGGCATGAGTCAGGTTGGCAAAATCAATCTGATCCCACACATTTTTTAACTATCCGACCTAGTAAAATATGATCAGGTTAGATCGGATCTATCGGATTAAGTTAAAAAAACCCACCCTTTGTCAAGGTCAGCGTTTTTTTTTTTTAACATTCTTGTTATAATAACCAATACTCACAAAATTTTGAAACTCAATAACCAAAACAAACATTAAAAAAAAAAAAAAAAAAAAAAAAAAGTAACAAATTTTTTTCAAAAAAAAAGGTAATAAATTACAATAATAAAAATATTTTGTTTTAGTGGAACTATGTGCGCTGTTATACCAGGGGTTTCAAATATCGTCATCAGATGCAAGTAAGTCAAAGTTATTGGTTTTCAATTATATACTACTTATCCCTTTAGCATTAAAGCAATGTTGTATACTTGTATTATAGATAAAACAGCATGCATTCTGTTTATATCCTACATCAAATTGTAATTATGCTAGAAGCAATATTTATAATAATAGAATACAATGCAAACATACATTTACAAAAATTCAAACACACTAAATATTGAGAAAACCATGCAAAACAATACTGCTAGTGCTAGAATATTAATTTTGTGTGTCTAAAATCTAAGTGCAACTCCATTCCAAGTAAATCTCCTGGTGCAACTTCTTTATCCCAATACCTAATATACTCTGCAGAACAACCATTCAACTAACATCGATCACTCTAGAGCTAAAACTAACAGCCTCAAATCAATACATTAGACGCAAAGTCACGTACTTCAGCTGAATTATAATTTAATCTATATCAAAATTCCAACACTGATCATCTCAACTATATGATATTATAAATATTATAAATATTAGCAGCCATATGTACAAAATTAATCATATTATTGATTTAGATTGTAAGCTGTCTTCTAAAGAAAAAACTAGGAGTATCTTATATTTTTTTTTCCCCAGAAGATAGCATAGCCAAATGAAATAGCCCAACAAAATGTGAAAATAGCTATAAACAACAATGTTTCAGAACTCGCTTGTCAGTCGGTGAACTGGGGAGTAGTGAGTACTCGGTACAAAATAATAACAATGAAAAACATGTAAAACAATAACAGCTTAAATCAACTATTTACAAAACTCATGTCAAATACAAGAAACCCACAACAAACCCATATCATATTCAATTGATCATTTACAAAACCTATATAAGAGACAAGAAACCCTTAGCAAACTGTTTACAAAGTTACGGTTCTTAACAACCACAACAAAGTGTTTACAAAACAACTCATGCTACAATTGCAAAACCCATAAAGAGACACCAACATATATCTAAACTACAATATACGAAAAGCAAGTGAAAAAGAGAGAGAGAGAGAGAGATGAGATACTTGCAAGGCTGGAGAGGATCGAAGGTTGAAAAATGAAAAACGACTAACTGACAACAAAAAACGGTGTGAAGGAGGTCGGAGCTGAGGACAACATTAGAGATGGAAAGAAAAATGGAGTTCAATGGCAGAGAAGAGAGTGAAAAGAGGCTGCAATGGAGAGAAGCAGAGTAAAGCAGCGACAATGAGAGGGGAGAAATATAAGAATAGGCTATTAGAGCATTTTGGATCCAAGTCAGGTCGGGCAAAAATAATCCAATGCCACGCATTTTTTTAACTATCCAACCCAGTAAAAAATGATCAGGATAGGTCGGATCTGTCGAATTGAGTTAAAAAATCCACCCTTTTTCAAGTCCAATGTTTTTTTTTTTTTTTGAATTTGTTACAACCAACATTCTTGTAATAATAACCAATACTCAAAAAATTTTGAAACTCAATAAACAAAACAAACAAACAAACAAAAAAAAACCCACCGCAACCCACCAACCGATCCGCCCAGAAACAACTCTACACCACTCAACTCCAAAACAGTGGCGGGTAGAGAGGGCAGTTCGAGCCGATCATTTAACCAAACAATCATCGTCCTTTAATGATAAAGATATCAATTTAACGAATAAAATCATCAAGTTATTTTTTCTATTTTTATTTTTAAGATACGAATTAGAGAAGATCTAAATATTTGTAATAATCCAAGTGGAGATGCTTCTGTTTCCCGTTTCCAATTTTGACGAAAATCGAACAAATTGTCGAAATCGTCGGCAGAAATCTAGATTGCAGTAGTTTTAACATAATTAAAACCGCTTTGAGACTAGTACTGTCAAGAACCATTTATATAAACCTGATCTATAACAAAGAAACCGACACCTTTCTCGACTTGATCAAGCGGAGACATACACATTAATCATCAGCCGATTCTTTCAACAACTCAAAATTCTAAAGCCACAAAGCCATGCACAATAATAACATTAAATTCATGGTGTTGTGTGTTGTACTATTCTCATTCCAGAGGTCATGTTTAGGAGAGCCGGCGTTTTCCCAGAAAGTATTCAACTTCTTGTTTCCAACGGTGACGGTGGAGCTGAGAAACAGCGCTTCACACCACGTCCATGTCAAGTGTGGTGTTGAGAAATTCAAAGAAAAGATGATGCTTCTTAACAAGGGAGATGCCATTTCCTGGGAATACAGGGAGATTTTGTTTCCTCTAAAATGGTGCTACGTGCATATAAACAACAAGAACCAGGGAGTTTTCTGGGCATCCCATGTAAGATTACAATGCACTCAATGTTATTGGAGTATAAAAGATGATGGGGTCTATTTTTACAGAAAAAACTTGCATGAGTGGATTAATCAGCGTCTGTTTTTAGGTCCCATTCAAATCGCGGACGTTGAGTGATTGATGTCCATCATCTTATCTAATCAAGACCATGCATGGTAGGTATCTAATCTAGTCAAGATCCATGTGTGTCTCTGGAAACATGATGACAGCTTGGTGAAACTTATGACAGTTCTAACAGCAACTCTAGCACTATTTTGACGTAAAACACCGGGTTGGTGCCGAAAGTCAATTCAACGTAGCATCATTTTGTATCATTCGAGGAAAAATTCGGTGTGAAAACTACGATATGACATAAAATTTAATGTCAAACTAAAGCCAACATCAAATGAGATGCTGAGCCACGTGCTCTTCTTTTCTCTTTCCAAATTCTAACAATATCTCTCTTATAATAATCATAATAATTTATATTCCATTAATATCATTTATCATATTTATTATATTTATATAATTTAATTAATAATTATAAATAAAAATTAAATTATTATAAAAAATTTATACAGTTAAAAATATTTTATATAGATCTTTAAAATGAATATAATATTAAATATATTTTAATATCTTTTTAAATTTTAATATAAATCATAAGTATTATATTAAAAAATTATATATAAAATATTATTTAAAGATACATTTTATATCAATTTGGTATAATATATATTGGAGTAAAAAAAAATTGGTATAAAAAAATTTGCTATTGGCATCAAAAAAATGTAAAATTTGGTATTGTAAAGTGGAGATAGCCTAAGAAATGTTAGATTGATGGTTGAGATCAACTGCTAAGCCAAGAAAAGAAATAGCATGGCCTTAATCTAACCAAACCTGGCATCTAATTAAATTGTTGACAGATTGGCATTTTTGTCTTCGCATTGTGTTTGTTTTTTCTTTTTATTATTATAATATAAAGATTATCCTAAAAACAAATTACGAAGCCCAAAATAAGAAAAAAGAGAGAGATTACAAAGAGGAAGAAAGTGAAATGTGAGAAAATGACAGAAATAAATAGATATTTATCAAATTTAAAATAAAAATGATATAAAGATGAAAAAAAAGATAATCATAATAATTTTTTTTTAGGGGGCTGCCCTCACTATGGTACGTCCCTGATGGTGAGCAACGGCACATGATAATTTTCAATAATCATAATTATAAAATCGTGCAGGGACCTCAGCTGAAGCCAAATCAATCCACTTGGAAGCTTGAAGCACGATTGTCCGTAGAACCAGGGCCAGCAAAATTTAATGAAAGTTGGAAACTCCCGCCCTCTCCAGTACCCACTATGCATGAGAACGTGAAACGCAAAGCGTTCAAGCAATTACTTTATAACGGACACACACTGAGAAAGCAAAAGATACCAACGCAGCATCTTTATTAATTTATTTATATATCTACCATTCTTCTTCACTTTCTTTTCCAAAAAGCCCCACCTGCAACAACCAGTCAGAAAAGGCCTTGTGGTCTAAAAGAAGAATCAAGTCTTTGCTAGAGAGTGACAACACAAGTAATATCATGATCCCCATCTCCCAGTCTACACCTACTCTTCTACTTCAACTTATGTTTGTCATCATTTCTGCTGTATGTATGTATATTTCCTGGTATTATTATCTCTACTTTCTTTTCTTGGTTTGACTTGTAGCTTCCTTGTTTGTTAAGTTTCATTTTAGGTTTTAACAAGCTGGTGTGAATGAGTTTTAGTGATCTGGAATATGATTAGGACTGTAATAAGTGTATGATGACCAATACATAAAAAGCTGTGTAGGTGTTGAGAGAGAGAGACTGTTCATTTGTTTCATCAGACACGAAGATGGAGGAATCTTCGAATGGGAAAGTGGAGGAGATCCCGAGAGATGAATCTGGGGGTAAGAAGGAGAAGGAAGTGGCTAATGATGATGAGTCAGGAGGTGTGAAAGTAATGGTTGTTGATGGGAAGTCTGAGTCTGTGGATGAAAACCATGATGGAAGTGATTCGAGTTCGGGTAGCAGTTCTGATGGGGAGGCAGAACTTATAGAGAAAAGTCCTCAAGTGGTGGATTCAGGGGAATTTGAGGAGGAAAAAGCGGTTGAAGTCTCTGATGTTGATTTGGTTAACCAGGACGTTCCTCAATCTGAAGAGTTTAATGATGGTGAGGAGGAAGGATCAGCAGTCCAGACAAAAGAGGTTCCTGAAGATGTTACTGAATTGAAAACCGAAGGACCTGAAGAGGTATCAAATGAGACCAGCGGTGTTTCTGAGGAGGTATCAAATGAGAAGTCAAAGATCAATGAGGAAGCAGCTTTGCTGCCTTCAGATGGGAATGATGCGATGACAGAGGTGGTGTCGAAGGTGATTGAGGAAGTTAAACTGCCTTCTTCTGAGGATAACGGTGAAGCTCCTGGGTCAGTAGGCATAACTGAAGAGGAATCCAAACAGAACAGTGGCGAGTCAGCGTATGCTGTTGATGTGGAATCCAAGGAAAAAGTGGAAGAATTGGCAAGTTCTAGCAATGTAGAGGAAACTACTGATGCTAGTGAAATTGCCAACAGGCCTGAGATTTCTGAAAACAATGGAAATCAGGTAGGTAACTTAGCCTGGATACAATAACTGTTAATTATTAGTTTGAAAGAAACAAAACATGTTTTCTTTTTCTCTGCATAATGGAAGAATTTTCATTCAAGCTTTAGTATATCTTAATCAGTTGAGTACCATCTCCATGACAGCCTATAATATCTTTGACTCAGCGCACTGTACAACCAACTTCGTGGAGAAGCTGCTGTGGACTCTTTGAAGTTTTGCGTCGTTCTGACAGATAGATCAAGGTGAGAAAACCTGCTATTTTGATTTATTTACTCAGGTACTAGTAAATTTTAATTTTTCGTCTTTGAGTATTTTTTTAACCTACTTATGTACTCATTTCTTATTGTTGGGACTTGGGGATTGTTTGTGTTGATGGTGAAATGTGCATATGGTTTGTACTTATTTAAAAAGCTGTTAAATTTGCTAATACTTCTCCTCTATAATATTTGACTCTATATGGAATTATGAACTTGACATGTTTGATGGATTTAGTGAAGACAAAAAGACACTCCAGTTTCTGATGAGAAGAGCCTTGTCTAAGCTAGTCAACAGAAACATGTTTTGGAGCACAAGTGAAATGAATCATTACGCTATATGAGGTCGGGATGATGTAGCAGTGAATAACTGGTGGAGGAGGTTAATTTTGTACTGGGAGTGCATATGTTTCATGTAAAGTGAGTTTAGCTTATCTGTAACATCAGAGGGTCACCTAGTACTAAAGCAGTTATGAACTAGTCTCCCTTATCTTCAAGTTTGGGATAATCCTTGTCAGTTGTAAGCAGCATTGCTTCCGTCAAGTCTGCTAAAGACGAATGTCTGGTAAAGAACTATCTTAATGATAATGGGAGATTCAGCTATCATTTTTGCAATACCAGTCTGTTAAGAATAGCAGGGCAACCAGCTGAGGGCCATTGTTTGGGATTAAAGATTTAGTTTTGGATAATAATAGTTTGAATGGGATGGTAAGAGACATTGGGGAGCGTTGGCTTTGCTCTAGACATGTATATGCTTCTTCATTAGTGTAGTAATATGCAAAAATCCTTGTTGATGGTTGATGAAGCATTCTTTTTTAGGGGAGGGATATCTCTACCGGCAAACTCTCTCAGCTGGTGAAGCACTAGTCCAGGGTATAAAATATAAATAAGGGATATCTCTACCGTCAAACAGCCAATACTCAATCCGTTGTTTAAACTATTTTCTTGCACCTCTACTCCCATTACAAATTTATTCAAAACAATATACGTTCTCATTCGCTAATCCACAAATTTGTTGTTCTCTAACATTGTATATTTGCTCAAACTAGAAGTCACACCTAGTCCTTCACTCCTAGTCTCGCTAAGAGCATTTGGCCTTTTAACACCACTGACTACTGTCCCTCACAACAGTCATCCTGTTCCTCACAAAAGTGTGCCTTTATCCCCTTGTTAATATTACCATTATCAGCTCTCCTCCACACGGACGTCAAAATGGAGCACTTAAGAGTCCCGAGACTCGTTAGGGGGATATATTGGCTAAACAAAACTAAATTGAGATTCAGATATTTTTCACTTGCTGACTTTCTCTACTTTAAACTAGCTCCTTATTAGAGGAAGGTGTTTTACTTAGAGGAGGTTTATTTACTTACAAAGTCAGTTAACTTCTGATCATTTAGGTTGGCATGTCCATTGAATTTAAGTGTATTTTTACCTTGCAACAATGAATAAAATTTATTGTTCCTGATGAAAAATTTATGTGATGGACATTGATACAGTTTTTAATTCTGAGAACGTATAACTATTAGTACTAGTAAGACATCAACAAAATGTACTATACGCACAATTTTGATAGATGATTTTTTGCACAATGGGGGCTAAATGTCGGGTGCTGTCTTCTTCTGGTTGCAGTTTTACAGCTAGATATTTGGTAGAAGAATCTCCAAAGCAGCACTATTGCAAAGATTTGTTGGTCTCTTATCAGGGTCTAAAGAATTGCTTGTATTTTTTTTTTCCCTCTTTAATATTTGCAAATGTGTTGGAGGTGGCCAAGGAGAAGAAACATGTAAGATTCTGATTGCAGTGGCCTACAGCTGATTGGGAATTTGTTGTTTCAGGTGAAGTTGGCAATGAAGTTTCGTTGATGTATCGACTTTCATTGGATTTGTGTGGTTTCTGTTTCTGCAGTTCGTCTTTGTCTTAATATCATGTGTGTGGTTGTATTTTTATTTTTTTCAATGATGGAACTGTTGTTAGGCTGATTTCATCAGGATTAGCCTAAGCTGTTGTCTGTCTACCGAAACAAGAAATTTTTCCAGCGTGATACAGAATATAGAGCTATTTATCTTTCTTTTGGGTTACGTAAATCCGATTACAAGACCAGCAAATTTATTTCAAGTTCATCAACGATTTTCCTTCACCAGAAAAAACTTTATGCTTCAAATCAACGCAATCGCAGGTGCACATGATTTCTTTTTGGGGTCTGAAAATTGGTTAGCTGCATGACTAACCAATTTACAACCTTTGATTATAATTCCTTTACGTGAGTCCACATCCTAAATGGGACAACCAAATTGCGTGTGTTATACTATAATTTTGCCCACCTTATCGACACATTTTATACTGCAGCTCTCATATAATTTAGGAGCTTGATAAATTGCTTCTAGGACAGATCTCTCACTCCTTAACATAACATTAGCCCTACCTATTATGCCAATTTAAAGGATTGATTAGGCACAAATTATAAGCAACTCAAAACAGATACCGTCAGTCGCAAGCCTTGACACATCTGGACTTCCCACGATGGCCAATCTACTTCAGAAATCTACAAAAATTTTCCTCACGTTTTAGTAACTCTATGTTATGCTTATTCTATAGCACGATAAGTGATTATAGTATTACTACTGTGCTAGTATTATATTATTAGATTTGGGACATGCAAGTTCAATTGATTCAGATGGACGCAACTTGTGACTTCAGGATAGTAGCATATATATATAATACGAAAACCTAAACAGAGTGACCTCGGTAATCATAAACTAGTGAGTTAATATTTGGAATTTAAGTACACTTTCCTTGTTCAGACAATCTTTTCTTAATAAACACTCCCACAATATCAAGTATTTTCAGGTCCATCTGTTCGAGACAATAATATAGCTTCTTGCTTCTAACATAACTCAAAGCTCCACATTCAATCTTCCTTCAATTTCCAAGCATTAAACAACATGCTTCACCCTCACGTACTGTTTAGTAAATTTTCCATTCAGATCATCCGCATGCATCATATTCAACTTCAAGTAGAACCAGCAGAACCAAATTAAACTAAACCATGCTGAATGCCAGAATGAACCAAACTAAATTGATGATGCTTCCTTGTGGACCCAACACATCATGTTGCTTCCCACGAACTAAACGAAAATAAAGTTTTCTGTACCCAACTATAATTTACAACTCATTACCTGTGCTCCGTTAAGAATGCGAGATGCAGGAACAACACTACAGTGAGGCAGTGCTCTTTGCATAGTATGTATATCATTAACATTCACATGGAAAAAGATAATTTATCAGTGTCTAGCTGTACAGCACAATTCATGAAGTGGTCCAGATGAAATGAGTTCCTATTTTGTCTGGGAAGTAGGAGCCATCATAGGATGACAATTGGCAAGAGCAACTTGCAAGTTATTGCAATTTGCAAAAATATGAAAAGAAGACAATCGAGGATCTAGCAACTGACAAAATTTAGGGAGTCAAATTTCTGGACTAGAGATCCCAAGGCAGACCAAAGAAGATTAAAAATGACAACCAGAAAGTTGGAGCAATAATAAAACAAAAGCCAAAACCATATGGGACTACCATCACTATTGGAATTAATTCCAAGTAATTGTAGCTCGCCAATTTCATACCGGATGAACATCTCAAAGCAGTCGAAACTCGAAACAAACAATAACTGCAGGACGGATATGCTTCTGAAGTTGGCAACATGGAACTGTTAAACCGGACAATCATTCATACACAATCAACTTCTAGCATCTAGCTCTCACAGATAATTCATGAGGTGGAACTTCAGGAAAAGATTCTGCAACAATATAACGAACGAGGGCCTAAAATTTTCAACAATTTTAAGAGGATTCTTTTGTGTAAAACTAACTGCACAGCAACTGTAGTTTCTTAGTACAGTAAAATACAATGCATCCTCTTACTATTGGGGCAATGACTGGCAAACTTTATTCAGTTTGTGATTTACGACAATATGATCTAGTAACTACAATTAGCTTATGTCTACAAAAAGCAGAAACATTCAATACCCACACAGACATTAGCTTCAAAAGCAGCACAAGCAATGCAACTAAATGTTCCAGTCAACAGTATCAATATCATAAGCACTACGCAATTCGCATGCTAAAACGGTCAAAAATATCAAAAATCAACAGAGAATACGGTCTACAACAGAAAACTCCTCTTGGAACTATATAGAATAGTTTGGTATCCCGATCGAAACAAGTTAACTAGTAATGAGAGACATCAAAACATCCCCAAATTATCAAAGTAAACCAAAATCAGAAACATTGCTCAAAAACAAAGATCAAAATTAAAATTTGTGGGCACATAATCAATATGCGCGCAATCACCTTATACATAACTCCCTGGTATTTGAAGATTGCAATCACCTCCGCCATCCATAGAAAACACAAACGACAGCAGCAGAAGCAGCGAGGGCCGCAGCAGGCCACTGCCAATTGAACGCCCCCATATCTGCAGCAGCAACATTGAATTGACCATCACTTAAACCATCCAAAGACTTCTCCTTCAGAGCAGCAATCACCTTCTGCGCATCCTCAACCTCCTTCTGCGATTGGAGTATGCGAAACTCCATCTCCTTGGACTTGTTATGTGATCGTGACAGAGCTTCCTCCACAGACTTCATCTCCAACTTCCACTTTTCCAATTCAGACTCCAATTCGTCAACCTTCTTCTTGAAGCCAACGATCTCCCTGTCCTTGTCATCAATCTTTTCTCTCATTTCCTCCTCAACTCTCATCTTCTTGCTTTTCTCCTCAATCTCCTTCACCTCCAACAGCCCTACCTTCCTCTCCAACTCCCTCACTTTCTTCTCGCTCTCGGCTTTCTCTTTCTTCAACGCCTCCACTTCTCTCTGTAAACTGTCCAGTTTCTCCACTTTATCGAACATCGCTTTCTTCAGCTCCGCCAGCTCATGTGTCGCCTCCTCTCCTTCGCTCATCGCCGTGATCAAGTCGTGTTGGAGACGAGCCACCTCTGTTTCCAGCTCCACCGCGCGAGCCGCGATCGAATCCAAAAGCCGCTTGTCCTCCTCCGATCCTTCCACTTCGATTGTCAGCGTCCTGATTCTCTCCTTCATTTCCTTGTTCTCTCGCTCTAGCGTTTCCAGCTTTCGACTTACGTCACTTGGTTTGCTTTCTTCATCGACGTCGTGGAAGCTCTCCCCCGTCGGCTCCTCTCCCTCCGCCACTGGAACGCCGTTCACCACCGTCGTCTCCGCCATTTTTTTAAAATCAAGATCCTGCGAAAACCAAGAATGAAATTATTTAAAAAAAAAAAAAAAAAAAAATCAACTTTTCTCGGCGAGCAAACGCGAATGCTTTTGATCACACTTTTTAAAGGGGAGGAAAAAAAAAACAAGACAAAAAAAATGCCAAAGCTCCACCTTTTTTGGTTGTAGAGTCTGATGATTCGATTAGGGTTTCCTGATAATAATATTCTGGAGAATAATAGCAATGATGAGAAATGGACGGTTTACAGATAATCAACGGTGTTCTTCATAGGTGTGGACAGCACGTGCTTCACTGTGTGGAACCTAATTTAGGGATTAATATGAGCAAGTGCAAATGTGCGCTAATTTTCGATTTTGATTAGCTCATATAATCATATTACGTAGTTGTCCTCCTAAATTAGTGTTTGACCCGAATCGTTATCGAGTTAAATAAAAGATTTCTACCACTAAGCCAGTTTACATTTGACTAATTTGGCCTAATAATTTGTAGTTTTCATTTGATGACAATTTATTAACATTTGTCGATTGTTATAATAAATAATTTGATAATGCTTATAAAGCAGAGGACATTTACTAATCATGAATGAAATCAATTGAAATTAAATTCTACGGCAAAAAGAATCCAGGAAAAGGAAAGGTGATTCCTTAGATAGGATTGGGGAATCAAGTTCTCCTCCTAAAAGAAATTTATTTAATTCTTATTTAAATATAAAGTTAACATAATTTGATTTCCTAAAGGTATATACTATTGTAAATAATAGAATTATAAATCAAGAATTAAGTTTCTTTTTCCTCTTAAGGATTAAACGTGACAATAGCATAGTGTTTAAATATGTCCTTAGGGCAGAAATCATTCTTCTTTTTTTTTCTTTTTTTTTCCCCCTCTTACTTCCATTATTGATTGTTTGTGGATATTGACTTATGCTTTTGGCACACACATTAACACTAGCCAGTTGCATATAAAGTAAAATTTAGAGATAGAGAAAATAAAAGAAAAAAAAAAATCATTATTTTAACAAAACAAAAATTCAAATTGTAATAGAAGAGTTTTTTCATATATATATATGTACATATGTATGTATGTATATAGAGTGAAGTAATATTAACATGTTCACAATGTAAAGTAATCTCTTATATAATCATGATATATTTCATATTTATATATGTGTCGACGTTCAGAATCAATCAACCTGAAGATCAAAGGCTCCATATTGCGATTTGTATAATAAATGGTAATAAATATTGTTTAAGGTTGGTATATAACAATAAAAACGATTGAATGCTGGTTAAGATAGTAAACGAGCGATTAATGATAAGAGAATGAAAGAAAGAAGAATGTAAAGATAAAGATTTTTACGTGGTTGGACAAGTGTGTTTACGTCCACGGATCACTCTGAATTGATTTTGGTAGAGTGACGGTAATACTAGTATTAACTTATTTTTACAATGAACATCCCCCCTATTTATAGAGAAAAGGAGTGAGAATTGAGTGTTCTACACGTTAAATATCATCATTACTTTCAAATAATCTGACTTAAATCATACTGCATTTATTTCTACTGCACATAATCATTCTTACATTCTCATGCCGGTATTAAATGCTTCAAGTAAAGTCTTCTCTTTATTAAATGCATAGTCATCGCATTAAATATCTCTTGAAAACTGTAGAGATCAAGTTGCCATGATATCAGGAAATCAGGATGATTTGGCATCTGCCTCTTGAGAGATTGCTTGGAACGAGCTCATCGGTCTGTTTCTGTTCGTCTTTACGAGCTGAAGAGATGTTGAGGCAGACTCTGACATGGACGTGGACTAAGAATTCCTTAAAGTTGACCTAATATAGATGCGAGTTGGAAAGCACTGAGATAGGTTCCTCGTAGGCACGAGCTGAAGGATCCAGCAAGCTTACCGTCGCGACCTGAGGGTTGGACCTTATGGGCCCTTTACTACTGTACTCATCTTTGAGCCTTCAGCAGCCCACTTGCCTATGCCGAGAAAACGAGCATAACAATATGCATGGTGACATTTAAAAGAATGTGAAAATGAGGATTCTACTTTTAAAAATCCAAATTACGTTTTACATCAATTATCTAATATGCCTTGATGCTAAAAAGCCTTTATGAAACTAGAGTCATAGTAATAGAGAACGTTTATTTAACTTGATAATACCTCAAGTTCAAATTATTATACCATAGGTTATATTTCGAAGTGAAAATAAATGTTACATTTTACATAGGGGTTGCTCTATTGCCACAAAAGAAATAAATTATCCCTACACCCATGTATTATAAAAAAAGGTGCATATTATTGAAATATCATTTAAGTAAATTACTAGAAAGGCCTTAAAAATGTTTTTAGTAAATAAAATTACACTTACACTTATATGAGACGCATTAGCTCTCTTAGAAACCCTAATTTATCTCCACAATTGCAAATTTACAATTATGCATATTATCCAGTTTTACGATCTTCCTTTTTCCCTTCAGTGAAGATTTGCATCTTGACATCGTGAGAGAGAGTTCCTTCTTCCCATTTCTTTTAAAAATCAAGACATTTTTATAATATTCTTTTAAATAAAGTTGTTTCAAAGTACGGATATTGGTTGTTTGAGAAGCCAAGATGTGATTGTTTTATCGGGTATATGTTTAACTACTTTAACTTGTTTTTTTTTTAAATAATGTGTGGTTTTATGAAAGAAAAATTCTAAAGGAGACGTTAACAAAGCCAATTGGTTGGTTATTTGTAGTCAAAATTAAACCGATTTAATTTGATTTCATGAATGATTCGATGGAAGAATATATGAAAGGGAGATGTAAACAAATTAAACAGTAAGAGTTTCACTGGTCACTAATCATAATGATATATTTAGTATTTGCATATACTATAACTTGAAACAAGAATAATAGTTGTTTTGTTCATATTATCGGTTTGAAGAAATTATAATTCTATGTGTTAAATGCAATTGGAATAATATTAGATTTCTCTTTTTAATTGTCACAAGTACATATTACTACTTCCGAGACCACATTATGATAATTCGAGAGAACAGTTCGGACTCCAACAACTAATTCTAACTCTACTCTTAAATAATCGGGAATAAGGGACCCATATTCATGAAAAAACTGCTCTTACAGTCAATGGAAGTTAAACCTCTCACACATAAAGGGCTGGGCTACAATTATCCATATTAGCATGAATGGTACTCGAAACCTAGTCGCGTACACGAGCACCATGTGCACTTGCCTTACCACCAAGGCAAATGACTTGTGAGCATATAGGGAACAGGTTACACTACTTAATTAGGGCTAGTGTCAAAAATAATAATTAGGTCAAATCGGTAAATGAATAATGTGTTAAGTAAATCTTGCATTTTAAAGTTTATCAGTTTGGTGCACAGAGAAAGTGGATATAAAAAGTCTTTTATATAGTTGTATCTATTATTACCAAAAAAAAAAAATCTTTAGTTCACTCGGTGTACTATCACGTAGTGGACCTTAGACTACCGAAGAATAATCTTTTTTTTTGTTTTTCTCCTTACGGTGAGTAAAGAGGATTAAATTTAGAGAAATATATCTATACATTGTGCTTTAAAATAAGAATGAGATCTGCATTGTTGCTCCTTTATTGTTACTATTTTTCTGCATTGTTGCCCCTTTATTTCAACAAAGTCAGTTGTGTTTCTCTGGATGGAAAGCCTATTTTAAAGGCTGTTGATTAGATAAATACAAGTTAGCATAGAAACCCAGTTAAAAAGCCACTTCTTCCACCTCTGTTTTTCTGCTCTCCCCCTTTATTTCTCTCTCTCTTGGCAGAGTGTCTATCAGTTTTGGGTAAAACCGACCCAAACCAAGTATTGCCCACCTCATATATGTGTATCATATTTCATATATAGTGCAAATGGATCGGTTATGACAAGTGTCGAGCGTGGATGACACTAATTCTCGAACTGATTTCAAGTGATTATAAGTTGAAATTATTTGTTTCAGTTTTTACATGATATCTTATCTATATCCACCGAGTTTTACTAATTTACTGGTTGGTAAGATTAATCATTAATAACAATAATTGAACTGGTTTTAAGGATGATTATTAAAAAGTATATAAAAATTATTATTTATGAATAATTTTATCCAATCAATAAGATAGTAAACCCTATTCATAAATACACTTCTAGCTCATTTATACCATAAGCGGGGAGATATTCGCGGTTTCCAATATTTTAACTCTTTTTATCTTTAAAATAAAACATTCAATTCGTTATTTTCTGAGTTACAACATTTTGGTAAAATGGGCCTTGAATTGATAACCTTCCTATTTCTTCCTTCTGAGAAAAATATTTTAATTTTTTAAATAAAATTATTATTATTATTATTTATTTAGAATATCAAACATAGAACAGTGTTTTGTGGGAATTTGAAATGTCGTATTAACCGTTATTAAGTAGGAATGTAGAATGACATGATACAATTCAATTGCATGGTCCTATACGCAAGTCTAACAACTTTTTGACTTTTCAATGATTAAATTTTAATTCCACAAATAATAGTCATCTAACGACGGAATAGAACAATCTGAATTGTATGGTCACCCGATTATATAATAATATTTTTCATGATTAGATAATTTTTTTCTTTTAAAGATATGACTTGAATTTACAAACTCAAATTAATGTTAAATAACATATAGTTTATATGGTATTAAATTTAATTTTTATCAAACAATTACAATTACATGTTTAAAAAGATATTTTAAACCACTTGCATCCGTAGAAACATACTGTGGTACTTCACCAGATATTGAATATACGAACAATCAGATATTGACCATAGAAACATTCTTTTGTGGAAGAAATGGAAACAATTCAGGAGCAAATAACACTATATTTCCATGAGGCCTTCCTTTTTAGCTTAACAAGCGAAAAGCACTTTTCATCATAATGACAATCATTTGTGGTTGTTAAACTTGGTTAAAACTAACTAATTAACTAGGTTTGACGGTTAAAAAGGCTGAAACGTCTATTACAAAAATTTTACAAAAACAAAATTAAATATATAATAAAATAAAATTTAAAATTTAAAACAATTGGAAAAAGATATTTTTTAAATGAAAACATATTTAAAACAAATAAAATAATTTAAGATTTCCACCCTCTATCTTATGAAAAATAAATGTTCCAAAACAATAAATTAATGTAAAAATAATAACAAAATTAAAAAAATTTCAAACTAAACACAAAATTTACGTAGTTTACCCAAAATAGATTATATTTACAAACACTTAAATCCTAATAACCCAGATCTTCATTACCTCAAGATAATAACAATTCTTTAGAACCTCACTTTTCACTCAAAATGTTACACCACTATTTATCTCTTAATTTTTAGATTTATAAAATAATGAGATGAGAAGTCTTGATATAAGCACCTCTAATCAGCCCATCATTAATTACCATTAATTGATTTCCCTTTTCATCACACGACATACTGCCTCAAATTTCTTCACTGTCAAAAGAAAAAATTATTGAGTTTTTTTATTTTGCATATAATTGATTCAACACATTAAATTTCTTGATTTTATAAATCAATTTCTAGATATTTGGAATCCACCAAGATATATTTTTAAGATAAAGAAACAAAAAAACAAAAAACAAAAAATGTGGGGTTTCAGTTTCATGATAAAGATTCATCTTCCCCCACCAAATTCTCCAATTTCGACCTTCATCCCCAGGTTCCCATCGCATTGAAAACCCAAATCAAGGTCTTCATCTTGATGAAAAACCAAGGCCTCCATCAACAATGGAGATCTGAGAGTGGGATCTGCATGGTGAAGATTTCGGAACCCCACCGTTTTATATCTATTTTTAATAAAAGCATACAATGAACCATGGTGGTCCTAATATTATTTTTGAAAATCTGATTGAATTATTTTCATTTTGTCACACATCGAAATTCAAATACGTGAATTGTAATTATGAAATCAAAACCTTAAGAAGGTAGGCTCTGGAAAACTCCTTATCTTAACTCATAAACTCAAAAATATGTATTTTAACAAGGTTTCTACTTTCTAGAGCTTCCTAAAATTTAATTCCCTGCAATAATAATAATAACTGTCTATCACAAATGAGAGAATTTGTCTCTGGCTACAAAACCAACTCCAGAACCCCACCATCAACTGTCATCAGTACATACTAAAATTAAAGTTTCCATGCACGATAGTAAGGATTCATATCTACCGACCATTATGAGATGAGCGGCAAAATAATAGTGGAAATTTATTTTTATTTTTTTCTAATTTTTCAGTTGCTAATTTTATTTTTAAATAAAATGCAAAATAAAAATATTCCTGGAGACGTTAAAATTTGACTAAATTAATTAACAAAAATAGGAATTCATTGTCACGAATGAAAAATACTTCCCCGGGAATTCCGTGGATACAGGCCACAGGAAGTATGGTATGAATATGATTATGATTGCTCTTCTCATCCAGCAATTTGCAGTGTGGCAGTCGCTAACAAAAATAAAATAAAATTGATTACCCAAGATTTCGGGACAATAAGACAAAAGTTGTCCACAGACTGGAAACCAGATAAGGACTAAATATAAGATGATAATATATGCAATTTGACAATCAATTTGGAAAATGGGGGATAAAACTACTGGTCGTTGGGACCCTAGTTTAGGTTTCAGAAAGATCAAAGTTTTTATCACATAAACATAAAATATAGAAACTCGAATTAATATCTGACTTGGGAAATTCTAAGATATCAAAATACTAATAAAAACTTACTTACCTGATTAATTTTGATTTCGTGCTCGAAGTTTCAAGGATCAAACTGCGGGCTGGTGGCCATTGTAATTATTGATAATACAAAGTCCTTTTCTTGTTTAGTTGTCTGTTTATGCAATACAATGATTTGGTAAGCATCCGTTACAAGTTGTTTATATTTGATTGCGCTGGCAAAAGCAGCAGCTGATTGAAAAATGAGGAATACTTGCCTGGCAATTCCTAAGGGCATTTTGTAGTTGGGCCCCAGATTGCTTGGTGATAAGCATCTGGCCCCCATGAAATGTGTGCAGTTCTACACCCCGATAAACCAGTCCCCCACCTTAATTGTGAGTCATCTCCTATCTTTGTGTGGGATGCTTCCTTCTGTATAGAAGTTATTTCTCAAATTGCATCTTAGAGTCAAACTTTATTTGATCCCGATTGATTTTTAGATTTATACTAATAATTAAAAAAAAAAAGAAAAATCCTAAGGGTATTTCAGCCCAAAAAATCTCTCTTGGCTAAAACAATTTGTAAGAGTAGTTATATCATTTAAACATAAATTGGAGTAAAATATTTACGAAGTCTAATATTATCTTTTTTATATATAGTTATTTTGAAATTTTAACCCGATAAAAGGGCCGAGAATAAGGCTCGCCAAATTTAACATTGCCCAAATGTTTTTTTTGTCACTTGTTGATTGAAAAGAGAGATTTACGTCCAAACTTTATTTATTATTATTATTATTTTTTAATAGGAACAAATTAGATCTCCAATCTTGTGACATTGATTGTAGTCATATAAGATAAGAGGTCAACCACTTGTCGTCCGAAAATTAGAATTATTTTGTCATGGATGAGGACAAAATTATTATTTTTATTAGGTGAATTTAATCCGTTAATTTTGCGTGACAGATCAATAACGTATAGGACGGTGATAAGAGAAAATAGATTTTTTTCCTACTTACAGTGTGCGAAGTAATGCTACACATCTACTTTTCAGGGACAACCCCACAAACATTCATGTGGTGCCCAAAACACAGTCACGGGGTGTTCATATTTCACACCAACAATAAATATTTTGGTCTAAATTGAATTTCAATATAGTTTTTTTTTTATCATGATAGATCAAAAATGTTGTCTAATTCGAAGTGCCTGAAATACCAAGACCCCAATTACGTATATGTTCCAAATCTGTAATTAATCAATAAATGTTAACAATTTTGTTAACAAAAAAACGCAAAACAATCATCATCATCATCATCATCATCATCGACGTCATCTGACCAGAATTGCTAGCTGGCAAGAGCTTGTTTACCCAGATGAAAAATCTCTGAACGCACACAGAAAAAAACAGAAAACCCAGGAGCCATCCATATGAATTTTGATGAATATCTATCTACATGTGAATGAAAGTCAAGAGGAAACTATATATAGACTGAAGAAAAGCCAAAACCGATGTAGAAGAATATTTCGTTTATTCACTTCAAGTGACAGCTACTACCAACGACTTACAGGATTTGTACATATTTTCTCTCCAATTAATTGTTTCAATTTCAATAGTGTTCCAAAAAAAAAAAATTTGTTGCGATTTCAATTAATAAAAGAAATTATAAAAAGAAAATCCAGTGTGTGTAAAATTAGAATTCATATATTTTGTTAGCAATTAATAAAACATAAAAAATTAATTCCTACATGCAATATATTAATATATCTAAAACTGACCATTTCTGGATTCCTTAATTTCCTTTCTCCCTTCCATTACACACTATTAAAAGAAAAATCGTAAACAAAGGGTAGAATAAAAATAAGAACTTTTTGCTCCCAGTTGCATTCTCCAAAATTTAAAAAAATAATAACAAGCAAAAAAAGAAAAAACTAGAAAATAATTAAGGGCAGGTAAGGAAAATACAATGGGGGGTCTATGATTAACATGAAATAATTAAACTAAATAAATAATAATTAATCAACCTTGAGTTGAGTGGAGTTGATGGGGGGTGGGATTCAACCTCCAAGTTTTCTCTTCTCCTTCTCCAAACCTTGAATGAAGGTAGCAAGAACTCTCAAGGCATTGATTTGAGACTGCAAAGCCAATATATAGCCAGCAGTCTCTTCAAACAACTTGTCCAGCCCCAACATCTCTCCACCTGGCACCATCCTCTGCAATGCCACTATCTTCTTCTCCACTTCCTCTTTCTCTTCTTCTTCTTCCTCTTCTTCTTCGCTACTACTAGTACAACTACTCTCTTCAACCTTCTCGTCAACTACTTCTTCTTTTATTACTCTTCTCTTGATTCTAGTACTTGATCTCATCTGCACTGCACCACCCATCTCGAGTTTCCTCTTGAATGCGGGCATGGTTTCTGCTGAATTTAGGGTGTTCTCCATTGGAGTAGAATTGCAGAGAGAGAGAGAGAGAGAGCAGAGTTTGTATGTTATTGAGGTCGGTTTAAATTATTGTTGCTTTCTAGAAATGTCAATGCCAACGAAGCTGGGTCTACGGGGTTTGGGCTGGTTTTTGGTTCGGATCAGGAGATGATGCCCACGCGAAACGAAAAGCGCGTCACGACAGGGAGAGGCAATGAGTGTTAGCATGTGGCATTGTAGAGAGCATATGATGACAAGCGAAAAGCGTGCTAGTGGCCACTGCCATGTTGGGCGGTGCCGTGGAAACCCCCACGCGCGCGAGTGGGAGTGATGGAGGTGGGATGGGGGAAATCCTAATCCAATCGGATTTTTTTGGGGATCACCTGTGGATAGGTTCATAAAAGAGAGAAAAGGGGACCCACTAACACAAAAACAAAGGGAGGAAAGAGAGAGAGCACATGTGATCACATGATTTTCTTGAACCTAACACCACCCATGTGCTCTCTCTCTCTCCCTCTCACTCCTATGATCTAAATCACTAGCAATGGCATGGGCGCCACGTGGCCCTTTATTAGGGGACCCATCTAGAGCCCCTCAAACAAGAAATATTATTATTATTTCCTTTAAATTTTTTGGGTGAGCGGTTATGGTGTTTCCAAGAAGGAAACCAATAAGAAAGGAGGGTCTTTTGGGGATTTGGGATTTTGTGTTGGGCATATGGGGCTCCATGTGATCAGAACCACCTAATCTTTGGTTGCTTTTACGCACTACATTGCTCTCTCTCTCTCTCTCTCTCTCTCTTTTTAATTTATTATATTATATACATATGTAGTGTAGCAATTTGTATTTTTTCTTGGATCAAATCCCATATCTTCTTTATCTTCTCTTAGTTTCGCGGATTTCATGTATGAATTCTTTATTTATTATTTCTTGTCTGGACAAATCCGTACTCATTTCAAGTACAATATCATACGCCTCGCTTCTATTTATTATATATTCACCTTCTTCGATTGGGTTCACTGAATTTGGGATCTAAATTTTCCACCCCATTTCACAAATTGCATTTATATATGTATATTTTTTAACCAACTTTTTTACCTAGGAAAGACTTTTAACGTTGTGGACCTAATAAAACAAATTTTTTATTTTATTGAAACATGAAATTTATATATTATTTACGCCATTGAACGGTCAAAATTTAAAATTTGTTCTTTCGCTTTTGCATTAATTACACTCTAACAAAAATCCTTTATTTAATTCGACGTTATAAGTTTCCTTATACAATGCTTGCAAGTAGGATAACGTGGTGGCAACATATTATTAATTTTTTTCACTTAAAATTTAATAATATTAAATTATACTTATTAAATTATTTTTATTTATTTTTTAAGTAGTTAAATCATTTAAAACTATCAAAAAAATAGCTAAAAAATTAAGTAATAATTTTAATTTTTTACTTAATTGTAAATCACTTAATGACTTTTAAAAATTTTATTCTAAATATATCGTCCTAAAATAACATAATTTTAAATTTATCCTAATTTTATATTATTCAAAAAAAAATTTCCTTGATACGTATAGAACATATATTTAAAATGTAAAACTTAAACACATCTTATCGCAAATCATTTTAGCATTAAACTCATATATGTTAATTTATAATTTAAATATTCATTTTTAGTTGTTTTTTTAAATATAGTAATATATTTAAATATATTAATATAGTTAATACTACTATATTTTTTATTCATATTTTAATTATAAATAAAAAAATTATAAATATGTACATAAAAATGTTTTAAAATTATTAAATTATTTATTTTCAGATGTTTATATTAAATTAATTAAAATTACATAACAACAAATGGTAAAAAAGATAAATGTTAACTTACTAGTTTTCAAACATTTTAAATATAAAAAAAATAAACAAATTTACAATATATTTAAAAATAAGAAAAAAACAAATATGTTATTCAGAGTTCAAATTTCAATCATTAGTCAGTCTTCAATCTTCAGCAATACTGTTCGGTCTTTAAACAAAAAACAAACAACATAGTTTGACACCCATATCTATCCTTGCTTCTTTAAGTATAAATTATAAGTTCAAGTATAATAAATCTCACTTTTGTCTAGATATTCATTTCCTAATGTTTGGGAACTGCACTACTTAAGTTTCATCTAAACTGATCTTAATAGTTCTCTAACTCAAGTGTCAATAAAATAAAGTATATATAAAGCATTTTGAAAAGGTACTTGAAGCGATTTTGATAGAACCCTTAAAAGCAATTTTATTAAAAAGGTATTTGGGATTTGAATTCCTTAAAAATTTACTTATGGCTTATTTATGTATTTATTAGCATAAGCCAGCTTTGCTCACATGGAATTTGTATAGAAACGCTTCTAAACGCATTTTGAATTCTGCTTATTTATTTCAAGTGCATGTTACAAAAAATAATAATTTTGAAAAATGAATCATGGAAATAGTATTGAATTCATTGAAAAGATCCTAAATGATAGGTATGGCATTAGCATTATATATGATGCAGAGATCCGGGACGTGAGGTGTCCAACCTATGTACAACTATTTAGAATAGAGCAAAACTGTAATGGAGAGAGTGGGTCCTGTTATGATGGGTCTTGACGGGACAAGGCATGCACCAGTATGGACACCAAAGTAAGGCTATCATGTATTCTTGTATTTCAAATGATTGCCAGACTTGTCATAGTTTCCAGTCCTTTCCTAATTTAAGTCACCAGTAGTATTTTTTTCTTTTATATTTATGATAAGAGTTTAAAGTTGTCAAATTCTATATATTTATTATTATAGATAAAAATATATTTTTATGTTATAAGAATAAATGTCATAATATTATCAAAATAAATTTTAAATTATAGATATGAGAATTTTTTAAAAATAAATAAAATAAGGATTTTCTTTACTAAAAAAAAAAAGAAATATATAACCTGTAGTAACATATTGTCACTTGAGATCTTTAGTTGAGAATAAGGTCAAAACAGTCAGGTTATGTGTCGGATGATTATCCTTTAATCGTACCAATACATTCCCTCTTATCATCTTAACCAATCACCAATTTTTACCCTCCTTTCACTTGGAGAAACTTTTATCTTGACATAACATTTATTTAAATCGTAATATATACAACGCGGTATACATAATTGTTTGTTCATAATATATATAACTCTCATAGCTTAAATAATTCAATAAAATATAAAATTCGCATTTTGTTAATATAGGAATATCAACATGTGACCTACCAAGAAGATTACATGCATGTTCATAAAAATATATCCACTGTATCTGCAATAGTGAAATCAAATAAAGTTGTAATCTTGCACATGATAAAAGGTCCAATATGAGATTTTCACTGCAGATCCTAGATAGAGTTGTGCTTCGCTGTTCACACAATCTATTATTGCATATTGTTCTGCCTAAAAAAATGGACGACTTTACCTCATAATTATTTTGTTCATATAACAGATTCACACCACTCATATTTACAACTTTTTTAAATTGGTTGCAATGTATGGATCTCAAAAATTGATACACATGTGTGTTTGAAAGACTATATAATTGCATTACAAAAGCAAATGATCAATACTTTAAAAAAAATGACCAATTACAACTAGAACATGTAGAGAAAAAGAAAGACAAAAACCAACTAAATACACCATATTAATATGCTATTTAAGGACTCGCTTGAATTTTCTTGTAATTGCATTCGTGATGGATTTCGGATGCTTGAGTTTCATATAGAATATTGATTTGGAAAGCCAATATCCAATTTAAAAAAATGTCAAAAAAAAAATCCGATATGAAAATCAGAAAATGAAATACTTTTCCTCGATCGTAGTTATGTCACCTGTGCATCTATATTTATTATGATTACATGCTCATGAAAAAAAATATCTTGCTCAGTATGATTTGGATAAATAAGATTTATTTTTTTTTTTTTTAATATATAAGATTGTTGGTGAAAACCAATATTTTATTAAAAGGAGAAAAAAACATAGAGTAAAAGTAAAACATGAAGTCAAACGAAATAATTTTTAAAAGATTAAAACTAGATTATGGAAAGAGAAAAACAACAAATGATTCAATTGAAACCAAACCATTCAAATCAAACCCTATAAAAGACCTCATTAAAAACTTTACTAGAAAAATTCAATGGAAAAAACCCGATAAAAAAAAAGAGTGTCCACCCTCTAGCCAAAATTAATGAAATCGATATCGGCGCTTGTTAAGTAAATCATCAAAAAGAAAATGACCTAAAAAAGCTGGAGCTGTCCACCATCAAGTGGAATTAACAAAAGAATGAGAGTGAGAAACTAAAGCATCTACAGCCGAATTTGTCTCATGATAAATACAAGTCACTCTAAAATCCATATCCTGTAAATAAGAAAGACACCTATCTTAAGTTGGTCGTCAATGCTAAGAAACCTTAGAAGAACGAGCAAGAAGAAGCAAAACCACATAAGCCGAATCACTCTCTAACCAAAACTTCGTCCATTAATAATTCCAAGCATATTGAATGACATGAATAGTAATTGTTGCCTCAAAAGTATAATCTATTCCTAAAGGAATAGCAAAAGCACCATTGAAAAATCTATGACAAGTTTAAAAAGCTCTAGCACAACCAACCAAACCAGGGCTCCAGAAACAGAACCATCAGTATTAATCTTAAGCCAACCTAGAGAAGGAGGAACCCTAATAACATCCATAATACGTGGAGCCTTAGAAGGATGAGCTAGAACATGAAGCTTACGCAAAGTCAAAAGATCATCAATTGAATTCCATATAACCCCAGAATTAAGTGAATCTATCTCTTAAATAGTACACCAAACAAAGGAGAGAGTCTCGTGAAAGGAATGACACTTCCCCTCGAAAGTAGTCTTATTAGGTGCAAGACAAATAATCCAAACAATTGCAATTATACTTGTCTTCCATAGATTTTGAAGTTGCAATTTGCCACAATTCAATAAGAGACCCAAAAGCTTATTCAATTTAATAACATCTCAAATAACACTTATTCAATTAATAGCATATTAAATAATCTAATAATATTTCAAATACAAATGATAAATAAAGCTCATTCAATATGACAATGCCTTATATAGCCTAAGAATCCATTTGGTGAATCTTCTTCAAAGTATCACTTTTAGTGTTAGATATTTTAGAAGTAAAGTTTTTAAAGAGAAGTTATTAGTATTTGGTTTTTTTTTTTTTTAAAAAAAAAAACTCATTTAATTTGTAAATTTCCCAATTTTATTAATTTTAATTTTTTCAAGTTATAAAATTATTAAAAAAAACATTTAAAAGAAATTGAAAGCACATGAAATATCTAGAAAGCTTACGTGATGCAAACTTCATATACAATATGACACCTATAATCAAATTAGATCACAATCCCAAGAAAGATTAAATCAATTTTATAAAAAAAAAAAAATTGACCCGTTAATTATATATCAATCAAGAATCAAAATTATAAAGATTTTTGACCCCATGATTAGAATTCAATCAATAATCAAAATTATAAAAGAAATATATTGATGCCACTCTCAAAAATGAGATGAGAATGTGAGAGATAAGTCATGTTTGATCACCACATAAATAAACTTGATAAAATCACATATTCTTAAAAAACAAAAAAGAAATAAAACTCTCATTCCATAATCAATAATTAGCTGCATAATAACAAATGTAAACTAATCTCCTATTTATAGTTAACTAATTCTAACTTTCCTAAGAAACATAACTTCCGTAGGAAATAAAATCCAAAATAAAACAAATTCTAAATTAACAAAAAGATATATTTGTTAACAATAGAAAATAATATAACTAATTCTAATTTAAATGAAATACTAATCCTAAATTAAGCCCAATTTAACTTCAAAATTCTCCAAAAAAATTGCATTCGCATGAACTTATATATAAAACCTATCCCAATACGCTACTCTCTAATATCAAGAGCTTGTCTCATATTTTGACCATAACTTTTGTGTTCGATATTGAAATTGTGCCATTTGTAGTGGCCGGAAAGGTAAGACGAAGGGTTACAATTTTCATGTCGAAGACTTTCTCCAAATCAATCTCCATCTATGCTAAAAATTGACCACAAGTTATGGCTATTTCAGCTCTGTTTTGGCAGTTTTTTTGCTTTTATGATTGTTATATTGGTTTCCATTATTATGGGTCGAAGATAAATTTCTTACAATTTTTATTCAAATGAATATGTTGGGAGAAATAAAATGCTTATGACATTTAAGAAAAAGTTTAATACAGTTTTAAATTAGAAGGGTATTAATAAAATATAATAAGGTTATGCTAAATATTTTAATGTTTTTAGAAAAAATAAAAGGGATCTGCTTATGAAAGTTCAAAATTTGAACTTCTTCGAATAGATGTATTTAAACTTTTTTAGTTGTTCAGAAGTTCTATTAAAATGATGATCGACACAAAAGAAATCGAAAAGTGCTTTTAGAATAAAAAAAAAAAAAATTGACTAGTAGATAAATTCTATTAAACATTCACTAATAATATCTCAACTCGAGGTGTTATATCCTTGTGCTCGCGCGCACACACGCACACGCACACGCACATACACACTCATACATATATACATATGTATATAAATATATATAGTCTCAATTAGTTGTCTTTCAAAAATAATCTCAATTAGTTGAGATATGGCAAGTGATATAACATTCTAATCAACTCCAACTAATAATACAATCATCTCATTAAATAATTGAGATGCTAATATGTGTAGCATTCCTTGAAATTAAAGGGAACATAAAAATTAGGTTCATTCGGTCCGATAATAATTTAAATTCAAATCATTTGCACCTTTAAGTCACATCTAAAAAAACAGTGGTTTTCACCCTTCGTAGTGCAAAATTACTAATTTCCGTTAGATAATAATAGAAAAAGTTACTAATGGTAATAGGAAAAATCATTATAATCAAGTTTGGTAGAAAAATTGTGGTGTTTAATTGGCGACAATTTCGCCTCCACTCATATTTCTACAGGCAAGTGAACTATGAACCTTATTTGCATTTAAACTTTTGGCATACATGTATATAATATGTCAGCAAATTGAACTTAGGTCTTTACACAAGACGCGTGAACTAAGGGTCCACTTCTCAAAATTATAAAATAATAATAATTATTAAAATTTTAAAAATATATCTAAAAGTAAAATACAGAAATAAAAATTTAATGAAAAAAATTTCACTTTAATCCCTTTATTTTGACAAAATATTACCTTTTTACTAACAAATGCATTTTTAGTCCCGTTAATTACAAAAGTATCTATTAACATGGTATAAGAATTCTACTCACTTTCGTTTTGAATATAAGAATGAGAATTGTTTCTATTCCCGTTTTGACACCGGTACAATAGCATCCATTCTCACCTCAAATGGAGTAGATTTTTATGGAATACCAAATATTAATGATGATATAATTATATATTTCGTTTAAAAATAAAACAAACGCAATTTATGTTAATTTAATGCATAACAAGTCGACCACAAACTTGTTAGTCACAAGCCCATACATCTACCCGTCAGTGGTCCTAACCAAGGACTTGCTGCAAACCTAAAGCTCATTCGTTGCTGACTTTCCACAATATTCTTCTAACCTTTCCTAGTTTCTACAAATTAACATTTGATTATAATATAGAAATTATTTATAACAGTGTAATGGAACAAGAAAAAATTTCATTGGTAAGACATTACTTGGTTCTTCTAAAAAAAAAAAGGACATATTACTTAGTTTCTTTAATTTTTTATAAGGAACTTGACTTAGTTTCTTATTATTGAGTATTTCCAATTATGCTAAGTTTCTTATTATTGAGTATTTCCAATTATGCATGGAATAAATACAGCCCTATCACTACGTATTTATTGCAGCCAGTACTACTACACTATCACTGATAGGCTTTTCAAAACCCATGTCGATGTCATTTCACTCGTATACACTCCTATATATTAACGTCCCTTCAAAATGTAGCCAACCTTTTGAATGCGTAGGATAATCAATATAAGATTTCATTATAATAGTCCTTCAATAAACTTTTCACAACCTACTAGGACATTTCGTTATAGTACACTTATGGATCACCACCGTAATTTTGATCTCACTTCATTCTTTTTTCTCAACAATGATCAATTTGAATTTAAATTGTATTCATAATAACAGTTTGAGGATTGTCTTCTCAAATCCTCTCTCAATTTCTAAGGAGATAAAACTTCTATAAACAACAAATTTCATATGAGTGATCTGTCCGACTACATCCGATCTTTTACAACATTCCTTATCACTTTCCTTTTCCTTTCATCTACCTTTTATCAAATTCTTCTCTAGTTTTAGGGTTTTTAGAGTTGGATACAGATGATATCTGGATCAATTCCTAAAAACCCGATATAATATGTTTTTTTGGTTGTTTATATTACAAGTTTTGGATAAAGATCAACAACTTTAATCCTCCTCTATGGCCAACTATAGTGATGATTCCTGGATCATTTCATCTGGGTTATGACATAACAATCAGGGATCTTAAGGCGCTATTAGGGTGGATTTATTAAAGTTTATGAAAAGAGAGCTAATTGTTGTATGAGAAGTATCTCTTCTAATTTGTTGTGTTCTATTCTGTAGTCCTTTTGTAGTTGTTCATCGGTGGTGCAAGGAGAAAGATTTATATAGACTATTTTGTGTTGTTATTGCTTTTCATTTATGTTTTAGTGTTTCTGTGTGTTATTTTATGTTTAGACGTTATATGGATTGATTGGATATCAGAGGTGTTATGTCATTTTCATGTTTGAGAATCGCCTGACATCCCATCCGGCCATCCTATTTGATCATCTTTTGAGGATGTGTTTTGGATGTATTTGAGCTTATTGTAGTTGTCCCAAGTTTGGCTGGTTCCCAAATTTGACAAAGTGTTAATGAATTTCCTACATTAAAAAAAAAAAAAAAAAAAAAAAAAAGCAATGATCGTTTTTACTTGTACTTCAATTGGTTTACTTTAATTGGTTTTCTAAACAGAATTTACTAATTTAATGAGTTTGAAATATAGTATTCATCCAAAAATTTTCTTAAACATGTGAATAAAGTATTTCAATGCCCCCTCCATTGAGGACATATAAGAAAATAATACAATCGTAGGCAATTCTTGTTGTCAAAGCTTGTCTTCCTAAACTAGTGATCTGATAATGGGTTTTTTTTTTTTTCCAAATGATTTGATGATGATATTTCTTTTACCCAGGAAAACAATTTTTTTTTTTTTTTTTTGACTTTATAATTATTAGGTAATTTAACATTAATAATCAGATATGGATTATGTTAGAATAATTTAAAATTTTGATTTAAAAAAGGTAACTATAGCATCCGTCCATTTATTTTTATTCCGTTCTAGGGTTGTTATCAAGTCTGAAGATGCAAATAGATGAACGAATGTTAAAGTTACTTTTTTAAATCAATTTTTTAAGTTATTCTAAACCACCCCATTAGAGGTTAACATTTAGTCTTAGTATCTATTTTTATAACATCAGAAGATACTTGCACCCATAACAAAAATATAATAGAAAAAAGTTACACTCATTTACCAACATACATATGTTGCCAAAAAAAATAAAAGAAACCTCCCCACCCATTAAAAATGTGTATTATGAGACTTAAATCCATATCAAGAATGTGAAAAAAAATACACTAACCACTTAAAGTAAAAGTGCATAAAAATAATTAGTCGATATATGAGAAAAAAATAAATCAAATTATTAATGACCTCTAGTTTTAGTTCATAAGCAACAAGTACACCAAAAAAAAGAGAGAGAGAGAGAATAAAAAACGAAAAAGGAAAAAGAAAAATTCAGTAATAAGGTGAATAGAAGAAAACATGCTAAGACTACAATAAAATCCCGCAGGAGATTTAACCGAAAAATAGAAACTTTTTCCTTGCCTTTGGTTGAGCTACTGTTTATCAAACAAGAGTGATGATTTGTAAATTGTCAAGTCAACCCAGTATATAATTTTATCACTTAATCAGGATTCCAACAGTTATGAAATTGGTATACTAAATACCTTTGCTTATATTTCCTTCTTTTTTTCTTTTTTCTTTCCAGTAATTTAATGAAAATGTGGCCAAATCTTCCCACCCCAACCCACCAATAAAAAGTAAAATAAAATCTGCATTTATGTGTCTGCTTTACTTAAATTTCTTCTGTGGGCAGTCTTTACCTGACAAGATATTACCTCTGGAGGGCAACCTCTCAACAAATATGATGCCCTTATTAGGATATACTATTTTTGAAAAGGGACAGAGTTGTTTTCCTCTTTATGTACTGAAAGTATAATTTCACTAACATGTAAATTTCTCATAAACAAACTTTTAACTAAAACCTAACACCACCTGACAAAGCTTTGCTCTTTTGAAGGGGAAGAGAAACCTCGCCTCTTTTTACATATTCTATCTGTCAAACCTCCTTTGTGATTTTTGTCCAAATCCCTCGGTGTATATATGCATCTGCTGCACTGCCTCTAACTCTGTCATCAATACATCCTGGTCATACCATACTGAACAGTTCCAACCTTCCTATAGGTGGCATCGGTAGCAGCAGCAGTGGTAGCACCAATCCCACCATACTGAGCTTTGCCCTGCAACAAATTTGTGTCAATGGCAATCCGGTCCTCAACATGCTCCACTTTGTTCACTCCTGCCCGTGTCATAAAAAATGGATTGGAATCAATGTCGATAGCTATGTCTGGTGCAAATTTGGTTGCCATCCCACATTGAGGGGCTTGTTTTATCTGCGAAGACAAGTCCCTTTCAGAATCCACTGAAGTCGGTCTTTCCTGCTTTCCTGTGGTAGATTTACGGTAACAATAAGCAGGAGGGACACCATGAGGAACTACTGTGCTTCTGATAAAAGATCTCGGATTGTAAGCATCTTTCATAACACTTGTATTCTCATATGGTACAACGGGTCCCACAACTTTCCCTGGTTTCGCTGAAGAAAGTAGCAAGGTCAATTACAAGCTAAATGAATACGGGGAACAAAAGATGCAGTGACTAGAAGTATTAATGTGTGATTGATTACCTAACAGAAATCTCTGGGGTGCCTGCATGCTCCTTGACAGATTTGCAGGCATTGCTTCAGTTTCTCTGGAATTCTTGTTGTATACCTCTTCTGGTCGACGATCTCTCAGTGACGCAATATTATTTTGCTCCATGGGGGGAATTATGTTTGAATGAACAATTGTTGACCTGAAATCATCAGATAGAAAGTTTATCATCTTTATTGTTTGATATTACAAGTAATGCAAACATTTATCACACTTGACGGTATCCTCACAATCCTGCTAGCAAACTAGAACTTGCACAGAGAAAGTATCCTCCAAACAGGAAGTTGATTTATGATTAAAAGTAAACACTAGAAAGCCAAAGCCATTAACAGAGCGACTTAAGATTCTAATTAGTTTTCGACACATAAAAACCAATTTAATATATAAATTGCAGTCTTTTTGTAAATTTGAACACTTCAGAAAGATCATTGAAAAGGCGAATTATGCATTGCAAAGTAAGGACTTAGCCCTAGATATTCATGTGCCTCTTAATTAAATAAAAGAGATTTTTTTTTTAACATTAAATAAAAGGGAATTTTTTTTTTAAAAAAAAACATTATATAAAAGGGAATTGAATTAACTAATTTTCACCATATTTTGCACACATACAAGGGCAATGAGACATTAAGTAAACATTTGTATCCTGGAATTTATTACAGCCCTCTCTTGTAATCTGTTCCTCTATTTGAAGTATTTTGTTTACCCAATTAAGCTAATACTTATTTGCTGCTTGTTAGCTGTTTGGCACCAGTAAATGGCCAACTGCATTCAAGACTAGTCAGTTTCCACTATGCTCCTATCTCCTTCCAACTCACCATTGATAATAACAGCATTGCTTAAAATAAATTGTTATAATATTTAAATTATAATCACTATTGTCATCTCCCACGGTTGCTAGACACAACTTCCACACCACAAGCCCTGTGTCACAATTGCTGAAAATATTGTGTAGTGTGTCCCATGTCCTAATATACCTAAATCACCTAGGAAGTGTTGAGGTGGAAATTTACTGTTTGGCACATGCAGAGTAGACCCTTGGATAAGCCACGAACTCAAATAATTGGATTCACCATCTGAAGGCAGATTAGATGATAATGATTTTTTTTTTTTTTTAATGAAATTCTCCACAGAATTGTCCATGAAGTTTATGATTTATGGACCGTGAATTGAGAGGGAACAAACAATCAGAGACAGTACACTTTTTACCTTCTTTTCTCATTTAATCCTTTTTTAGGTTGTAGAGAATTAATTTCTAAATGCTTTCCCATTTTATTTAACAATTATTCCCGTATTACACAATAAGCTCTCACTATAAAGAAATTCTGAATCACGTTTTGCTCTCACTCTTGCCACCTCTCCTAGTCCCAATCTTGGTCTTGCCTCACTAATCAGTATCCTAACCCTTAGACCATACTGCAGTGTAGTCACATGTTCCCTGTACTATGTAACTCAAATTATTCTTCCCAATTATTCCCCTGGTTCTGTGCCACCAGGATTTGTGAACAATTACAAAATATAAAACAAACTTGCTTACTTTGACATTAATAATCCTCACTAATTTTAGAATATACGACCTACAAACTCATTGATTCATCCATATGTGGGGTCCACAAGTTATGATCACAGCAATACTAACGTGCTGATGGACATGAAACGGTAAAAGACTGCAAAATCACAATGAATGAATGAATGAATGTACATATAATACCTAGGAAGAGATACATGCTTTCTTTCAGGTGGAATCACTGGCCCGTTTTTACCACCATTTTCCTCAAGATGCGCAAACTGCTTTCTGAATTGATCAACAGCACTGTGGTAGATACATAAACAAACAGTTAGAACAAAGCATACACAAGTCATTAATGCATCTCCTTTAGATCAAAACTAAAAAGCAGCAAAGAAAATTACAACCTTGGATAGAGGAAGTTTGTCCTTTCCGTTCCATTCATATAGTCCTTGAGCAGTTGAGGATGGTATTCCAATATCTCCCGGAAAATCAGCTCCCGTATATCCTCCTTTGTTACCCTCCGCCTCTCAAACTCAAACTCCATCTTGGAAATTGGTTGACAAGAGGGCTCTCTCTCAACCTTCGCCAGCCCTTTAAAATAAGGATCAGCAAGTGCCTAATGGAGCACCAAATTAAGAACTTTCAACTCATTAATCATGCTATACATGAATAATCAAGATATGACATTATACGGCAACAAACACAATAGTCTGCAAAACAGTTCACAGTTTAACAAGAAGAATACCTCTTCAGCAGTTGGACGATCTTTTGGATCGAAGGCAAGCAATCTTTCCAACAATCGCAATGCTAAAGGATCCGCATTTGGAAATTTCTGTGAAAACTGAACAGGCTGTTTCTTTCTCATGCTAGTTAGATATCTCCTTGCCTTGTCGTTTCGAACCTGGACTCGAGAAAGAAGTAATTATTACCATTTTTTTTTCCTTAGAGATTGGGATTATTTTAGGAGAAGAAATCAAAGTTGGAACAACATGAGAAGTGTTGGACAAAAGAATAATGTGCCTACCCGAGAAATTGTATCTAATGAAGGTGTCCCAAGCAGATCTGTCATCAAATCCAGTTGGTGAACAACGTTTTTTCCAGGGAAAAGAGGCTTCCCTGTTAAAACTTCAGCAAAAATGCATCCTATGCTCCATATATCAATGGCTGGTGTATACTGCATCCAAATGCCACCATAAATTGTAACACTAGAAGTTTTCAATAAACAACACAAAAACAAATAATTCTTGATGGATGGAGATTTTAAGAAAGAAAAGAAGTAGGACTAGCTTAAAAAAGAAGTGCCAATACAAAAAGAGATATGATTGCAGTATGCGACAGAATAGAAAACTATCAAATTAAGATAGTATCCTTTTTAATAAAAACCAAAGATACAGCAAACAGTGATCACTAGCATAGCCTGGTAATAACCACATCTCTTCATTAATGTGGAGATTCCAAATCCAAATCCCCCTCCCCTAAGTGGGGAAAAAAAACTAAAAGAAAAAAGAAAAAATGGGTTAAACAAAAATATAAGTTATAAAATTACGACCTCTTTATCTTACATTCTATAATAACATGCAATTGTTGGGTATTTATGACATCTCTACCTTATCCCATCCTGTTATTAACAACCCGTGAACTGTCACACTAAAAACCCATTGACTATGATATAATACCTTCAAAAAATCTTGTGAAACTTAATATTTCGGTTTCACTCACTCCATAAGGAGATTAAGTAATAGGTAACATATCCAACAAGCTAATATACCATACTTTACGAAGAGCTTGAAATCCAATACGTGAAGACAAAAATGTGTAGTGTATCATGGGCTTAGTGTCCACACACTTTAGCAAATGTAATATTCATTTCGAATACTTTAACAGTAAATGAATACTTTAACAGTCCACTATCAGCACAAGAATTCAACCATAACCACATGCTATGAACTTCAGATCTATTATGTTGCACAGGCCATGGTGTTGTAAGTTGGCACCACGTTTTAGTTCATAAAAATAAAATAAAATAAAGCCATACCTTAGAAAAAAATGATCCGCATAGCTCTGGAGCTCTATACCATCTCGTAGCTACATAATCCTGCATGTGTATCATATAATTTAAAGAAAAATCAGTTCCATAATCTCATCAAACGCATGGTTGCTTTATGTTACAAAAATACTACGTATAACAAAGGTATCAATTATTTAGTAAATAATCTCTCAGATCCATCATATTTGTAATGTATACCGTCCAGAAAATAGTTGTTGGTGTATCATTGAATGCAACCCTTGCCAACCCAAAATCGCAGATTTTAAGTTTACAGTTTGCATTTGCCAATATATTCTTTGGTTTTAGATCTCGGTGATACACATTTGCTGCACCAAAGCAGAAAATTATTAGATACAAACCGCCTCCCTTTCCAAAAACATGAGAAAAAATGAAAGAAAATAATAAAAAGGACAACACTGAGTTACAGCAACGCACATCATTTAACAGAACCGCAGGCATTTTAAAAGAAAAGTGGTTCTCAGACATAAATGCAAAAAGAGGTTGTAGACATAGAGGGAAAGTTGATAGTTCAGGCCAGAAATAGTAAGTCAGAACACTATTACCACAGTTCAAAAATACTGTAGCAGTATCTTTGGTACTACAATGTATGTCACATTCATTATGGCAATCAGTAAACCGCACATTTGATATAAACTAAAATTAAGAAAAAGTCCAAATCTCAGATAAGGTGACAAGACAACTCAAACAGGGTGAATTACCTGTGTGAATATACTTCAACGCACGAAGAAGCTGATAAAGAAAAAATTGATAGTGCTCTCGCGTCAAATCATCATTGGCTTTGATTACTTGATGAAGATCTGACTCCATAAGCTCAAAAACTACATAGATATCTTTGAAGTCCCTTCTTGAAGGTGGTAGCATAATGTGTTTAATTTCAACAATATCAGGATGTCGTAAAAGTCTAAGCAGCTTTATCTCCCGAAGAATACGAGCAGCATCAGAGATGTGTTCGAAAATATCATTTATTTTCTTTATTGCCACTTTTTCAGCAGTATGAGTGTCAATTGCTGAGCAAACAACACCATAACTACCTTTCCCAATGACTTCCTGAATTTTGTACCTACTAGCATCACCGTATTCAGAGAAAAACTCCATCTCTGCAGAACTCTGGGGATTTGTAATCAAAAGTCAGGCAAGGGATACCAAACCAAACATAACAATGCAAGTAGCTCATACCAACAGATATTTATACACACACACACACACACACACATACATAGCACATAGCAAACACTTGGTTGCAATTTACAATATGGTACACATTTTCCAACTACGCAAACCCTATATAAATGATAAAAGATAGCAATAATTGAAAATATAATCCGAAATTGATTTTCTACAATACTTTTCTTGTAATGTGGCATCCGATTACCCAATCAAAATAATAATAATAACAAAAAATCTAAACAGTATCTTAACAATTGTTACGTTTTATGTTCCAAAGCATGTCAACAATATGCCACCATTGCACGTCTTAATTTTGATGCATATTCTCTTTCTGGAAGTCTACAATATGAATTCCAATTCAGCATCATGAAACTTGTATCAGAGGGATGTCACATCCAACAGAGGAATGCCATCTCCAAATTTCCATCCTGCTACATAGTCATTCCTCTATATGTTTACCTAAAACTGTTAATATGGTCCCTCTTAATTTCATTTTGCTACAAATACAGTCTACAAATTGTTTATCAAAACCATCGCATGATCCCTAGTAGAATTCCTAAATTTTTATGCAATTACATAAGGTACAGCAGTTTTGTGGAAAAGAAAAAGTACATAAGAAAAAAAAAAAAGTAAAGATTAAATCCTCTATTCTAAATTTTAAAATCAATAAACCCCTTTCAAGGTTGTGAACTGTATCTACAACAACTAAAAGTACATCACTTATTGTAGTCTCTCATCGACAAACACAACTTTGTTTAGCAAATATCTATGCAGAAGCTACTTAACAATTTTATCACCAATAAAATAACAAGACCCCACATGCAAGGGGCAAAAAGAAAATAATTCAGAAGCAAAACAAATACACAAAATGCAAGGAGCACAAACCATGTACAAGAAAATTCAAAAGACGATCCGCAGGAAAGAGAAAAGGAAACAAATATACATAGAACAAAATATGCATGTAAATTATAATGCAACTGACATAAATAATAAAAACATTGAATTTTTACAAGTGTGAGTTCACAATCACATCCTCTGCCCCGAAATACAAGAGACCTTCCCAAACTCAGCTTGTGGAGTTCCTCATTCCAATTATATGATAATAAGGAAGCCGAAACCGTATAAAAAATTGCCCTCTTCTCAATTATATAACAACTACAGTACAACCAACCTCTTATAACATGAAGTTCTATCATTTCACATTGGTTGGATTCCTTTTTCATCCATCAATCACGGTGAGTTATAGTGTTTCGAATCGTTATGATAATAATAGACAATAAAACAAAAAAAAACAAAAACAAAAACAATTATCCCAAAAAGTCCAACAAATGCTCCAAATTATCAACAAATACGAGTATTCAAGCAGCCTGAAGAAATTTTTATACCAAAATTCAACAACTAAACACAACCACCAGAAAAAAGACAAAAATCAACAACAATTATCAAGTCCGATTACGCTGTTCTCCATCCATCATCACTTGAACTATACACGCATACACAAACATCAATTAAAAAGAAAATAAAATCAAAGCAAATAAAACGACCTTCTTGCGGTGATCTGGCTGCATGACTTTGACAATTTCAATTTTAATTTTTTTAAAAAAAAATTCACGATCAAACGGATGAGAAAATCAGCCGCATTTGCCCCATCTACCTCTGCTTCGAATGAAAAGTCGTAAATTCCAGCGAATTCCTCTCCTCATACACTCTCTCAACAACACCACAACAACATCACCATTAACTACAACTAACATAAAAATCACCAACTATATAATATAACTCCTCCAATTTTCCTCTCGACTCGCGATATGATATTTTCGTTGTTGTTGAAGCGCAATCAATCAGACGTCTCGGATCTCCCAACCACCTCCGTAGTGCAGGAGCTGCAAGATCTCACACCGACAAACAAGCAGCTGTGTGTAGAGAGAGAGAGAGTAAAAATAAATTTTTTCTTTTTTTGTTTTGGCATAAATCTAGGGATATTATATAGGGTGGGCGTTTGTATTTATTTTCGGGGTTTGCCAGTCAGATACGACGTATCTTTATACGATTCGTGGACTTAGATACGCTAGTGGCATTTATGTGTAATTATGGCTAACTTTTGCGGGTGGAAATATAAGTCCTCATTATCGGGGTTTGGCTAGGTAGGTCGTAAGTCGCCTATGGAGAACACTTTTTTGAATCTTTTTTCATGCTTCTTTTATTTCTATTGATAAGTACACGTGTTAACCCCCTATACATTTTTATCGAGACAATTACTGAAAAACCTCTCAAAATATATCTTATTGCAACAGAAAACCATTTTTACTATTTATAACAATAATCTCCCTTATACTAATAATTTGACTATATTGATCATTTGAAATAACTGAAAAATAACAAAATAGAGCAAAAAGATGAAAATACCCTTGACTAACTAATTTGTGACCTTACTTTTGTGGAAAAAAAATTAAACTTTAAAAAAATCTCAACCGTCCATCTAAAAAATAAACGGTTGAGATTTAATTAAAAAATAAAAACTCTTAAATTCTAAAAATAATTAAAAATTAACAATCATTTTTAAATTATAAAATAATTAAAATTAAAATAAAAAATAAAAAATGAGATCCGCACCATCTATCATGTTGATGGACAGTAGTGATTAATTGTAGAAAACTAAAATTTTTTAAAAAATTAAAAAAAAATTAAAGAAAAAAATATATGGATATCCAAAGATTGGATCTCTATTTATTAAAGCCAACCAAACTCGATCTCATGAGATTCATTGCCCAGATGCCCAAATCGATGTCTGGATATCAAACGTTTGGGTTTCCAGATCGAAACCCAGACATCAATCTAAGTTTCCACTATGTTTCGATCTGGAAACCTAAACGTTTGAGTACCTAGCGTTCGAGTTTCCATTTGGAAACTCAAATGTTGATCTAATTCCATCTTGGAACTAGACCGTAGCCCACCAACGATGGTCTGATTCCAACTTGGAATAGATTTTGTTAAGTAACCAGATCGACGATGATATGATATCCTCTATCTCTCTTGCCTCTCTTTGCTCTCACCAAGACTGGGTTGTTGTGTGTGCATTTGATTGATGAAGATGGCAGTGGTTTTTTATGAAGACGACATTTGGTTTTTGTTTATATTGATGATTGATGATGATGGACTCCTGTCTGTGTTGATGAACCATTTGTTTGTGTTGATGATGGATGAAGATGGAAGTGATTTTGTTTGTTGATGATTGATGATGGATCCCTATTTGTGTTGAACCATTTCTATTGATGATGTTCATCAATAGATGTTAAAGATTGTAGTGTTGAACTAATCTGGGTTTTCATTGTCATTTTCATTCTTTTTTTTTTTTTATATATATTGATCTTGACCGTCCATCTTTGAGATGGATGGCTTAGATCAATTTGAAAAAATTTTAAATTATTTTTTATAGTTAAAACTTATTTTATTAAATTTTAAAATTATTTAATTTTTAAAATTTTAATTTATTTGAAATGGATATCCACCGTCCATATAGATTATGGAGATCCAAACAATTTATTAAATAATATAATTTTTAAAAGAAAAATAAAAATAAGAAAAGTTAATCAAAACACCCTTACTATAGTTAACTTCTCAAAGTCAGTTATAGTCAAACCATTACCATAGAAGAGGTCGTTGTTACAAAATGCAAAAGTGTTTTTCATTTATAATAAGAAATATTTTTAGAGGCTTTCAGTAATTCTCTCTCTCCCTCTCTCTCTCTCTCTCTTTTTACTAGTATATTTAATTATATTGGGAGATATATTTTTTTGAAATTTTTGATACTTAAAATGATTAATATTAAAAATACTTTTATTTTCTTAAAATAATGAAAGTATTTGGATGTATAATCAATATTTTCGTAAATTTAAAATTTAATATTATCAACAAATATATATATATATATATTTTTTTTGGGGGGTGGGGGGGGTGTATTTTAATATTTTTAATGGATTTTTTTAGTGATAGATTTTTGTGGATTTCTTGGGTTCTATATTTTTAAATTTTTTTTATAGAATTTAGTGAAATATTTGAGAATAGGGAAAGATTTGTGATAGACTTTTTTATTCACAAATTTTACTTTCAAATCTATTAAAATCATTCAATTTCATTACACATATAGAATCTATAAATTCAATGACTTTTTTAATATATCTGAATTTTTTAGATGTTTTAAAATTTTGAATTGAATACACTTGAATTTATATGAATTTCTAAATAAATATAGATTGAATACACATATATTTATATAAAATTTAATATATTCTATATAAATTTAAATTAAATATACCTAAATTTTATTGACTCTTCAAAAATCATAATTGAACACAACCAAATTTTTAAAATTCTTTAAATTTCAATGAAATCTTAAATTTAAATATACCCCCTCAGAGTTATATGCAATCTACATTAAAATTTAAAATATTTAAAAATTTAAGTGTATTCAATCTAATTTTTCATAAAAGTTTAGTATATTCATTTTGACTTTCCATAAAACCTCAAGTGTCTATAAAGTTTTAGATTAAATCCAAAATTTTATTAGAATACAGGTGTATTCAATTCAAACTTTATAAATTTTCAAATAAATTTAGAAATATTAAAAAAAAATCATTCACTTTGTAAAAATTGTTTAATTGGTAAAATTTTATGAATTTCAAATTGAAATATATAAATATAATTTAAAGGCCAAAAACAAACCGTACCCTAAAACTGCTTAATTTCATATAAAATTCTAACAAAATTTATATAAAATTTATGAAATCTATTAACTCCACCGAATTTTATCATTTAACAAACCTCCCCATGACTTCGAAAACCATAAGTGGAATACACTCAGTCCCCTAAAGGAAGTGTTAATACATGTTCAACATTCATAAATGTTTGAAAAAGTTAGTAAAAATTAAATTTATTTATTTTTACATAAAAATCATATACTAATAAATTAAAACATAAATATAAAAAACCATTGAAATTTTGATTAATTAACATATATGAACCCAGTTAGTAATGATTGTATTACTAGTATATCAGTTACATTATTATCATTTTAACATTAAAATACAAATTCATATAGATTTTATTTAAAAAAAAAATGACGCTAATTATCTGATTTATGATGATGAGATGATTACGATGATCTGTACTCTGATAATATACCCAGCTAACTAAAGTCCAAGCAAAAAGCAATGCTGTGGAGCAGGTTTCAAAAAGATGGGAGATTAATTTTGACATGTTGAACACGTGTAAAATGTTGTTGGAGGAGGCGTCTTTGTCTGGTCCTGATGTAGTTTCTACTTTCTACTGTTTCTAGGCTAAACGTGACAACATTACGCGGTTTCTTGAAAATTTTGCAGCGAGTGATTATTTAATTACTTCACCAAACCTTGATATTTTTGTTTTTTTTTTTTTATGACTGGCCAAACTTTGGCATTGTGATGGGTACCTGATAACCAGTAACAAACCAAACGCTCGCTCTCCAACTTTGACGTTTTATCCTACTTAAAATTAATTTGACTTGTCTGGCTCAATTTTGCCCACAACTGATCCAATTCCCTCTTACTGACCTACTGTTTTGAAAGGTTAATGTGTAGTTGGTTTATGATATTGTCAAATTTGTGACGTTGGTTTATAAAATATGTGTAGTTTTCCACTCATGTTACATTGAACGAAGAATTGCATCTGGATCTATGAAATTAGCTTTTAATGTATAACTTTTTTTTTTTTTTGAAGTTTTGTAAATTATATGATAAAAACAATGTTTCTTTTAATTTAAGTAAAATTATATTAAAACTTGTAGTACAACAAATATAGAAATATTTTATTTCATTTTATCTTTTTTTTTTTAGAACTTACGCTGACCCAAAAGACTATCGAAATCGATAGGAATAGGAACACTGATGGCATAACCTAGGGTACTACTCTTATATAGAAGGGATCCGTCCATACTAAGATAAAAAAAAAATTCACACAAGGAAGGACTGAGAGTAATCCATATAAGATAAAAGAATATATTATTTATTAATTTATAAAGATGTCAAACCCTACCATTGGTAAGAGCTGCCAAGCGACAATTTTTTTTTTTTTTTTCAAAGCATAGAAAATTTTAAATTTTGATTCTTAATTAAATTATGTGACGAATTATGTATAGATGTGGTGTGGGATTTTTGTGAATGATAGTACGATCATTAAGTGATGTGGATCACAAGTCAATCTCTAGGGATATTAGGATCACAAATTCCTGATTCATTAAAGTCATGAAGCGTTGTCTTGTTTGTCTTTAATGATGTGAATTTGTCTTCTCATCCACGTTGGAGTTAAGGAAAATTTGATTCGTGTTTTACGTATGCAAAGTATCAACACAATTATTAGAGTTTATTATATTATTTCATATTTAAGTAAATATATCGCGTTCAAATCATTCTCCATGCTTGTGTTTATGTCTGTAAAAAATAAATAAATAAATAAAAACAATAATAATTGGAAATTTAGGAATTAGCCAATGATCTGCTAGCATTGATAGGGCTATGGCTTGACTTACAATTACAGTATGCTTCTCGTGGCTTTATTTAATTTCGAATTATATAGCTGAAAATCATCCGAAGTAAACTGAAATTCAATATTACTTTCTAATATTTTCTTCCATATTAGTTTCATCATGACCTATTTAAATATTATAGACTTATACATACATACATACATACATGCATGCATGCATATATATATAAGACAATCGAATTACAAGCTATGTACACCACATATCAAATGTAGATTTAATTAAAAAATTATCATATCGGTCTACATATTTTTATATAGCCTTGTTTTCTGAACTATCAATTACAACACCTAACTCCCTATTTTATTAACATATTAATTTTATTTTTTTCCTCAGAAAAATCCTAAACTATTAAAAGAGTCCAAGGAAGAGTCACTTTTATTTTTATTAAAAACTAAGATAGAATCACATCTCTCTCTGAACTTTCAGATTCGTAATAATTAAAACAATTCGAAGTTTTTAAAAAGGACTTTAGCTGAAGTAGGTTAATCGATTCCATCAGTGTATTCTAATATTATTTTGACAATGTGGGTTGCTTTCAAACTTCCATTAGTTCAAATCCAGTGGTTTTCTCAACGCAAGACCACCGGCGGACACAGGACAAGACAAATTATATATATATAATTGAGAAGCAGCAAATTGAATTAAAGGTATTAATATTTTATAATGAAATTATGTATTCCCTTTCTGACTTGCCTTCGTCGCGGGAGCACCACAAATACAATTGTCATTAATTAATTAATTCATTAATTAGCTACTAAAACGGGTTATTAAAGATAATAAAGTTGTCCTGGATCATGTTCAATGTGGAAGACGAAACAAGCCAAAGCTTGGCCATTAAAAAGTAGATCCTTTGTCATTATCATCCGATCATTTTCTTATTGTTTTGCTTGAAAGAAATATCATAGAGAAAGACAAAGAAAGCCTAGAAAGATATTGCTTTTATTTTTTATTTTTTATATTTTTATCGTGGATCTTGTTCGTAGAAAAAAGCTGCAGATTTTAAAAGTTTAGTTTCATAATACATCACTTAAGAGTTAAGACTTGTCTAAGAATTAAACTCTATATTGTTTTCACATTTAAAGTAAGACTGGAAATCCAGGAATGCATGTGTGTTTATGAGATCTGGAAAGTGATTATTATTATTATTATTATTATTATGTGTAAAACCCCTTTCAAGGTTGGTCACTGTTTAAAGAGGATGAGGACAATATTCAATGACTACTCTTAATTTTTATTTTTGGTCATCTCAAAATCAATACATTTAAGTTAAATAAACTAGGCCATTTGTTGTTCTCTTCTAAAAATACTTCTGATCGTATTAAAATTCCTTTTGAACACGTAATAAAATCATTACAAAAGATGCATATGCATTCCCTTATGCACAAAGTTTTCTCCTAGAACGCATGCTAAATTAAAAGGATTGTCTTTTCCTGTCCACTTTATTGCGGAGGCTTAATTAGCTTTTGCTCTTTATAATATAGGTAGTGCATATATGTTGATATTTTATAACATATGACTATATTTGCGTGTTTTTGTTATTCCCGTCATTATATGACGGTGGTTTGAGCAAACTCAAAAATTAAAACTGTTAGAATTTTCATGAGAGTTGTTGCAATAGGTACCTCAATATTACAACAATTTACTCAGTATTGCAACAACTATGAGCGTTCAGTAATGTGCATTAAAAGAGGAAATTTTCTTCCTCTAATTTAATTGTGTGAATCAAGTGAGTTTTTTTTTTTAAATAATTTTTTTCAAAGGTAATTTCATATTTATCTGGTAAGAAAGATAATGTATTTTAATGAATATATTTTTATTAATTAGAGTTTTCTTTTATAAAATGATATTTTCTTTTTTGGATAAACCTTTTGAAAAATATTTTTGAAATTATCCCACGTATTTATATAGTAAATCATTTTGATTTATTCTTTAACCAAATCAGAGATTTTATCTTTGGGATTAATCTAGTTATTTATTTTAAAAATATCTTTTTCTAATATATGTAATTTCCAATTTAGAAAAATAATTATTTTGAGTTTTTTTTTTTAAAAAAAAATATTTAAAAATATATCTATTTTTTCTCTACAAATTTTACATGTGAATTCAACTCTTTAATTGCATATTGGTTTGACAAAAATCGTACGAAACTCTCATTTTATATCTGATTTTATTTGAGTTATTTTATCTCTAATCAATATTTTTTGTGCACATTTTTTAAGAAACATATGGGTGCAAAATAGCTCCGCAAGACTGAATCAAACTCATGGTTTAAAATTGGTTTGCATCAGGAACAAAGTCTGTGTCTGCTGACATTTAGTTGTTATAACAACTGAAGAATGGTTACAACACTGTTACAATAGCTGAGAATGTATTATAATAATCATGTCTACAAGACTAATTATGAAATTTAGAACAGCTTTCATTGCTTAACTTGATTTCATGAAAGATGAGACTTGACTGATTATTTCTATGATTATTGTCTAGAATAAATGTTTATTTTCATCATATATCTATCCGGGATTAATGAGATATATTTGTAGAATAAAATTACTTTTTTATCTTTGTCCTTGTAGGCCATAATCTTTTTCCAATTGAAGTTTATCTCCCATTATTTTTGTAAAAAAATAATTTGGTCAGCTAAAATGCAAGTGTAGCATGAATCAAGATAGCTCCTGACTAAGTTTGGTTGAGCTAGAAATGTGGAGCCAAGAGGATATGGTCAAAGCTAAAAAAATAGGATTTATCTCACTATTTTTAAACTTTTTTTTTTTTTTGGCATTTATCTACTGAGTATTTTCCATTCTTTTGGCTGATTTATTTATTTTTCTTTTACAGAAAAATTGCTACACATATCTTGAATAAAAGGTTGACCAATTCATGAAAAAGTGTGCAGTTTTGTGTGCTGAACGTGAATGAAAAAATCTTATGAGGGCTGCATGTATTTGAGACCTAAGGTGTTTATCTCTAGGTGGTTTTATGTCTTAGAAATTGAGTATTTTTCTGAGCAATCAAAGCAAGTAGTATGAGTGTTTGAGAGCTTTAGAGAGAATGTTTGTGTAAACCTTAGAAAGTTTGTTCTCTAAATTGTATGTGAAACTTAAAAAGTGTGAGCTTACTAGATTTAGTGTTTTATTAGAAGTTTGTTGGAAGAATAAACTATTAGATCTTTGGGAGAAGACAGATTTCAAGCTCTTAAGGAGATTCTAATAACTGTGAGTTCTTCAGGAGGAGGCAGTTTACAAGTATTGAAGGAAGTTCAAGCAACGTGTACTTTTGGGAGGAAGAACAAATTGGCTTTCAAGAGAAGACAGATTTGAGTTTATTGAAGAGAATGAATAAATTGACTTTCAAGAGAAGACAGATTTGAGGTCGTTGAAGAGAATTTAAGTAACTGAAGATCACAGAATATGAGGGGATTTCACATAAACTTATTGGATGAATTTTTCATGCTTTACGTCAATGTTAAGTGGGAGTTTTAGGTTGAGTAAGTCAAAATTTGGTTGTACTATTTAAAAATTCATTAATATGTTTATAACTCTAGGCGTGATATCATGGATGTAGAGAAAACCTGAACCATGTTAACACATTTGTTGTCTTCTTTTTATTCTATTATTATTTGTGTGTTTATATTACGACATAATTAATCTGTCATGCATGACATATTCTTATTCTTGTGTAACGTTTAACCAATTGTCATAACACTTGTTAAATTGGTATAACAATTGCAAAAGTTAGGTACTGTACAATAAACATGTTATTTCATAAATGATGCTAAGAAACAATCAATTCTCGTTCAATAATAATTATTTTGTTTATTTTAAAATTAGACATATACTCCCCTTACAAATATCAATTATTAACAAAAATCTTAGTCAACGATGATTTTAATTGGAAATTACATGTTATACTATTATATTTCGATGTTGTCGTGTCCATATGGTGTCCATATGGGTACAATAATAGTAACAGTCGAACAGAAATGACAACTTGAATAAAATTATGATGGTGGTCCTCGATCTTTAAAGATGAGGATAAGTGCAATTCCAAACAAGTCTTTAAAAGTTTTAAAGGACATTACAACCCATGATGTCTGCTGTCTAATTGCCTCAATAATGTTGGTAGTGAATAGATGGCCAATAACAAAAGCTACCATGTATTTCTACTCAGTGGAAACTGATTAGACTTTTAATTAAATCCCCACTATCTCTTTGTCATTTGTTGTTTTCCATGCAATCTTTTCTAATGATACTACAAAAGGATATTATTGATTCTCCCCCAAAAAAAGGGATATTGTTGAGGAATTAATCCCTAAGCTTAGTATTAACAACTTACTTCATAGCCAATTAAAGAATAATTTATGTTTTCTGCCAAAAGAGAGCTACATTTGCATGAAACTTTTTAGAGTAAAAGATGGAGGACGTGAACTCCATTACTAGCCAGTGACTGTGACTCAGTTATATTTGTAATTTAAGCATTCTAAAATTGTTTCTAAAGTTTAGTGAATCAGTTAATATGTTGAATAAGTTTACCATTAAGAAAACAAAATTTTAAAAAGAAAGATAGATTTAAGTCTTTTCTCTTCAGTAAATTACCACAATTTAATTTTTATTCGCTTGTTATCATTAACCTTTATCTTTATGGATATGATAACGATACATTATTGCATTATCTGAGATTGGCCATTTTATTGCATTGAGTCAATTATCATATCAATTAATTATAAAACTAATATATTTGGGTTTACTTTTCAAAAAAAAAAAAAAAAGATTTGGGTTTATAATATCAGGCATGGTAAGAAGACTTCTACAAGTAATAACATTATTTAATATAGAATAAAACGTTCAGTTTGGTTTTGTGATATAAAGTGCTCATTCATTTCGACAATAACTTTGGTTCTAATTATTCTAACTACATGGTATCTTAAATAAAACCACACTAGTATGTGATTTGATTATCTAAATGATTAAAATGGAATGTTTATAGTGTACTCACATAAAATTATGGGCAGTAACTGAAAATGATCGCATTTGTTCATTATCAACTAGAGCAACAATTTTATATATGATTTATAAACAGAAAATTAATTTAATCAATTAAAATTGCATATTTTAATACGATTAACTAAATAAATTATATACAAATTAACTAAAAAGCGATAAAAAGTAATTATCCCTTATTAGCTCAAAAAAGTAATTATTCCTTGCTTTGGAGATGTCACTCTCTCCATGGAATTAATAATCAATTTATATTATAAAACTCATTACATAATATAGAATTATATATAAATTAAAGAAAACATGAATATGTGTCTTTAAGATATATATCAAGGTTTAAATAATAAAATAAAAAAATTAAATTTATTTTTAATACAAAAAACCATATATTAATATTTTAAAAGTTTAAATATATATTTTTTTATTAATATTTTAGATCGTTAATGTGTACCTTATATACATATTAACATTTCTTTATAATTAATTAAAAAATTAAAACACAATTAGTTTTTTTTTTTTAAAAAAAGTACTAGTATATTGTTTAGGATGCTTCCAAGATTAGTTATAATATAACTTTGAGACGCGATCTGAAATCCTATTCTCAAAAATGAAAGAAAACGACTCACAATATAATAGAAAGAAAATATACATAAAATGGGGCAAGACAGCGTAGACTCCATGATCCCATCAAAACTTTTTCTTCCTTTTTCCTGTGTGATATTATGAGAACTTCCCAGTTCCGAGTGTACGATTAATACATTTGCCACCATAAAATTTGTACCTACTTCAAGAGAGATTTTGTTTAAACGACGCAAAAATAATGACTTTTTCCAAATGATAAAAATGAGTAATCGTGTTTAATTTGCGAGACAGAGTCGCGTGTGATTGAATCCACGACAGGTGTTTCTCTGTTACTTGCACCTTGCAACTTCAAAGCCAGCCGGATAAAACAAAACCACGTCCAACTCCAACTACAACTAACTCCGACTTTTCTAAATTCTATGTGCCGCACGGATCCGTAATTCAGACAAAGTCAATTCGACTACTCAATTTACCTTTCTGCCCTTCTCATTGACAATGTGTGTGTGTACCGTATTATCATACGGTGTATGTATATACATTTTTGTGTACGCGAGAGGGAGAGAGAGAGAGAGGAGGGAAGGATATCCTTGTCGTAACCTGGATGGCAAGTATAAAATAGTGGTCACAGTAGCCACGTGGCCACGAGGTGTTTTCTTGAGAGGGTTAACGTTAGAAGGAGTGGGACCCACGAGTTGTCGGTTGCACCTACCGGACAAAGCAATCGCTCGATGGCTCACCGCTCTCCAACGCACTCCGATTTTTTTCATTTGTAAATCAAAATGTGGATTGCTCTGGCTCTCTGCCTGACACATTTTTCCACACAGATTCATTGGATTTCAAATCGTGGATTTCATCGTTGTGAACGAGATCTTTGCCAATAAACGGATGCACCCATTATGATTCATGGTCTATGTTACTATATAACAGTATAATCTCATCATACATGGTTATAGCTTCATCAAAATTACATTTTTTTTTTAATGACTAAATTAGTTTAGTTCTAGTTTTAAAAAAAAATGGTGATAAAGTGTAGTGACAACTCAGCTGCCTATCATTTTATATAAAATTAATTGTGGAATTAGGGAGGGGAGTTATGATATCGTTCAATGATTATTTTAACTTTTAATCACATCATAATTTTACGTACATTTTGCACTGCACATGTTTTTGTATTGTTTAATTTCAATACATTTTGATAATTTTTTCATCATAGATGCCAGTAAAGTTTTCGATTAACTTATAATTATATTAAATAAAATCAAACAGCAAAAAATATATATATTTTTTGAAAGAGCAATGGTAATAGTTACCGTAGTTGGTTCCGATTTCTTAAGATTGTAAACTGTAAGTCTCTTTTAAAGGATCAGACAGGTACGTTTGAGCTAGAAAGATGCAACGATGTTTAAGCCTTTTTTTCTATTTTTAATATACGTTTCTGGTGTTTTAAAATGAAAAACTCCCTTAGGTTTGGAACAAACTGTTGGTTGCTGGTGGCCCAAACGTGAAAGCTCTTTTTTGTAAGTTCAACAGGTGGACCCAAATTGATCCCCGAATTGCAGCCCACTTATGACGTATGGAGAGCAATGCCTATTCCAATCTCTAAGTCCAACAACTTTGGAAAAATGACGTAGATACCATCGTTTAATAGAAATAATTGGATATTTTTCTTGATTTTTTAAGGTTAAAAGTTTAAGTTCCATCATTGTTTTATTAAAATACAAGATATGATATAAATCTACTTTTATAGGAGTAATCATTTATCAGTTGTGAGAGTAGTTATCTGGATCATTCTATCAGTAATTTATTTCGACATATGCCGGCACTCCTCTAGTCCGAAAGATGTTACTGTTAATAATAATAATAATAATAAATAAATAACTCTTTGGAAAGATGACTTAAATTCCTGTCAATGCGGCTCATTTCTATATAATTATGTAACAAGCTGAACCCTTTTGTATTTCAGCCATGTGATGCACTATCTTCATATTATTTCTTCTTACAATCTACAAGGCTAGCAGCCTTATCAAAACCATCAAGAATTCAGATATTAGGCAATTGAAGCTCCATTTTGGATCAATACTCTTTTTCCATCACCTTCGGTTTTGCAATGAATTTCTCATTCTCAATTCCAGTTGTACTTACAAATGTCTCATCTTTTTTCATCTCACTGCAAAACCACTCCCAGCACTCATGCTTAGAGTTTGTGTGCAAGAAACAAGAAACATAAAATTAATTTAACCTGTTACTATAGGCTTTTTTAGCTTAAAGTTATAATTGCGCGATGATTATACATTCTTAACTTGTGGGATACGCGTATTCTGTCGATTAACTTGTTTAATTTGGTGAGTTTCGTGTTTCTACTAACATCACACACTAGCTTTTATATATCAATGCCTAAAGTTTAGCTTATAATATTGAGCTTGTTCGTAGCATGTAGTGTTTGTTTTCATATCATGTATGACGTTTTCAAAGGGACTTTGAGGAGATAAATTACAATAGACTTGTCCCTTACAAGATGTTGAAATTGTCTTGATTAGAAAAATAAAATTTCATTGACACGTATTGCTTAATAATACTTAAAAGCAGATAAGAAAAGAAAACTTAATAGACACAGGAAAACACGCTAAAACAGGTATTGGCATATTTTGGTCAAGTCAGCAACTAAATTTGACAAAAACAACATAATGAGGTTTGTTCAAATTTTACACTAATATGAAAGGCTAAAGAAGAGGATTTCCTCCATTGTGTGGGAGAGACTGGTTGAGAAAATAAAGATTACAGGTGGAGAGGCAGTGCAAGATTGGGTTGAACGTTATGAAACACTTAAAGAAGTAACTATTACACATTGACGCTAGCTCCTTCTTGTTTTTCCAATGTCTAGTCGCCTCTGTTGCCTACTTGCCTTGTTTGTTTCACAAGATCCTTCATCACCGGGACTTTTACAAAAGAAAACTAAGGAAAGCATCCTTTCATCTCACTACATATTAGCTTTAAAGCTTTAAGAAGGGCAGTGGAGCAGAAGAATTCAATCAGTTGCAACTTACCGTGTTGACCGGTAAGAAATAGCTGAATTCATAAACTATCTGTAATTTTGATAATGAAATTTCCAACAATAAGCAAGAGTGTGTCCAATACAGACTAATATTTTTCACAAACAAATTACTTACTAATAAAAAATATAAAACATATTATAATGAACAATGTTCTCTACTTACGAAAATGGGCAAAGAAGGTGGACCAAAACCTTCCCACCCCTAAAGATTACAAAACTTTAGCAGGCCAACCCTCCTCAAAGCAATTACATGTCTTTTCGTCCAACCAACCTGCTTTGTTAATTATATGCTCTCTTTGCTATATAACCAACAGGGTAAAACATGTTGTATTATGATTATAGAGTGAATATTCATTCATAACGATAAATTCAGCGTCTACCTCTCCTGCCCCTCCCTCGATGGCCACCTCTTCCTCTACCACGGCCTCGAAACCCTGATCTATCCGACTTCAGCCCTAATGATTGGACTCCCCTCCTTTTCTCATGCCTTGTTTCTTTGTCGTCGTCATCATATTCCTTGTACTTGGCCGAACTTTTAGGAATGAAAGAAATCTCGCGTGATCCTCCTGGTCCAATCTTCACTTCATTTGGATGACCAGAAGCCTGCCTATCATTTTGCAAAGCCTTCACTCTCTCCCCCAGAGGAAGAGCATCCTCTCTTGCTAGCGATATGCGGTTCCAAAATGCCTCTGCATGCTGCTCATCCTTAACTTCATATAACCTAAAAATTCCATGGAAAAGGAAAAAAAAGAAAAAAGAAAAAGAAATATTAGTAAGTGCCAATTTACAGAACCTCCCTAGCTGTTGTTTCATAAAAGATGAAACAAGACAACCATATATTATCCATAGCACATGCACAACTTCACTTATAAAAGGCTAAAAGCAACTCACTTAGGACCACGCGATTTCTTCTTCGTCTTATCCTTTCTGGGCTCATCATCTCCTGATGACTCAGATGCTGCCGAAGCACCCGAATCACTCAAACTCTGATCTTCATCTTCCATGACAGGTTCAAAATGCTCCTCCACCAGAGATGGTTGCTTCTGGGAAGCCATGGGATGTAAAGCGAGATACTCTTGTGACAGCTCATCAATTTGGAAGTCCTGTACACAATCATTAAGGAAATATTATTCAGAGGCAACCAAAAGTAAACATGTCATATGTGGGAAGCAAGAATTTTGCATAATTACAAACATAAGCGAAATAGACAACCAATAATGAACTATCAATCTCACCAGCAGTTCTTACATGGGTGAAATTAAATAAGATGCATCATCCTAAAGATGTATACCCGCAATAGTTTTCATTAAGACATAACTACAAACATATAAATACATCTTTCATCAAAATTTCTATACTCAGAATCCTTGATGCTACCACAGTTTTAAGCTCTAAAATTAGTTCACCAATTTCTTCTTTTGGTTAAGCAACACATTTAAGTGCTAAGTACATATAAAATTAAGAAGATACAACTTGAAAGTGCCAACAGATAATTAGACTACGTTACCTTATTTTTAAACATATCCACAAATCTTTCATCTTTGAAAATCTCGCTGCTAAGTCCTTTCTTTTTCTTCGATTTCTTATTCTCATTCTTGTCAGAATCTTTCTTCTCATTTTCATCCTCTTCATTTTCAAGGATACGAGCTGCAATAGCACGGTTAACCTTGGGTAGTTTCCTCTTAAGCTGCATTAAAAAAATACATATTAATTACCCAAAGTGAATTCTACAACTCCAGTAAAATATAAGTCTAATAGAGAGAGTTTCTTGGCATCTCCTTGATTGACATGAAGCATTTAAAAATAAAGATTTGAAAAGGTAATTTAAACTAAAACCTGAAATAAGATAGAAGGTTTCATCTTTCCAGAGTCTATTTACAATATCAGTCTACCTTCAAAACCAGTGGTCATGCAAATACAGAACTTTAAAAATCAGCTCATTTTGACAAAGAAAAGTAGTCACCGTAATTCTAGATGCACGTTGCTCTTCCAGTTTCCTTTGTTTCTGCTCCTCTTGGTAGGACTTATATTCGAAAGGATCCACCAATGCTTTTGCCTGCAAAAGTTGAGCAACAAAACACAATATTAGGTAGTATTATCGTTTACTCAAAAACATGTCCAGTACAGACAGAAAAAGTTATCATTGGCAAAATGCAACTTATTAAGTATAACAGAGGCTTCCAAATATACAATAAAGAAGAACTAAATAATTGCCACAGAAAGAAATAGTGTGACGGAAAATCACTGAACTACAAATCAGTTATACATGTCATGAACTCTTGACAGACAAAACCTAATCTGAAATAAAAATGATCAGTTTTCCAGATCACAACACAGATTCTCTAAATAAATCCCAGTGCATTGTTAATATGGTGGTGGAGAAAATTGAGAGGAGATTAGAGGGATGGAAAAATGCTTTCCTTTCCAGGGGTGGAAGATTGGTCCTAATTCAAGCGGTGTTACATGGCATTCCCTTGTATTTCTTATCTTTGTATAGAATTCCTATCGGGTTGGCAAAAAGAATCGAGATGATTATGAGAAATTTCTTATGGGAAGGTATTGGAGAAGGAAGGAAAACCCATTTAGTAAGTTGGAATGTGGTTTCTAGGCCTAAGTGTAAAGGTCGTTTGGGGATTGGAAATATTGTAATGAAGAATTTGGCTTTGCTTGGCAAATGGTTATGGAGGTTCCTTTTGGAATCCAATTCTTTGTGGTATAAAGTGATTAAAAGTAAGTATGAAGTTCAAGAAAATGGTTGGGATTCCAATACGGTTGTTAAAGGCTTCAGCAGATGTCCTTGGAAAGTTATTATGCAAGGTTTTGGCACTTTCTCAAGAAGTTTGAAGTTTGTAGTGGGCAATGGTGCTCGTGTTAGATTTTGGGAGGATTGATGGTTGGACTCTCAACCTTTATGCTCAATGTTTCCAAGATTATACAAACTCTCTTCTTTCCAAAATGTTTCGGTGTTAAGTAGACAGGAGTGTTCTTCTGCTCACAGAGGCTGGCTCTTCGATTTCAGAAGAAACTTGAATGATAGAGAGATTGAGGAATTTTCTTCTCTTAGCTCCTTGCTAGAGGGGGTTTCTTTTAATTCCGGATCGATAGATCATAGGGTGTGGAGGTTAAGTTCCAATGACATCTTTTCATGTAAGTCCTTTTTTGATAAGCTGGTCCAAGATTACTTCCTAAGTTTGATTTCGCTAATCTTATTTGGAAGTCAAAGGCTCCAAACAAGATCAAGTTTTTAGTGTGGCTTTTGGCTCATGGGAAAATAAGTACTTATGATGTCATTCAAAAAAGATTTCCTAGTATTTGTCTTTCTCCCTATCGGTGTATCTTGTGCAAAGGTTGGGGGGAAAACTTGGATCATATTTTTCTTCATTGCCCAGTGGTTGGTTTATTATGGAATAAGTTGTTTTCTTTAGTGGATTTGAAATGGGCAGTTTCTAAATCTTTACGGTCTTTTTTATTGGAAGATTTTTCAGTCTTAGGAGGAGGGAAAAAGGCTAGTATTCTCTGGAATTGTGGAGTTTTCGCTAACTTATGGGTAATCTGGGAGGAAAGAAACAAGAGAATCTTTGAAGAAGTGGAAGAGGAAGGAACCTTTCTAAGGGATAAAGCGGTTTATTTGGCGTCTCTCTGGGCATCATCGAGCGAAGAATTTAAAGACTTTTCTTTATCTCTTATCTTGCTAGATTGGAAGGCTGCTGTTTTATGATTTTATCTCAATCAACCTATAGTTTAGTTTTTGTTTGTTTTGTTTGTTCGTGGTTGGACCCCTGGTCCACAGCTGTAATTTTTTCTACTATTAATAAAGTTCTCGTTTCCTATAAAAAAAAAAAATGATAATATTTCACAGATTCTCCACATGAATTCCCGATGACTAGCAAACAAAATAATTATTAACAAACATTCTTAAATTTGATTCGACAGGGGTCATCATATTCCATGAAAACAGACAAGCAACAATAAAAGCAAAAGCAGTCTCACCTTCTTATATAACCGATAATCAACAAAGAAGCCATGCATGTAAGCTCTTAGAAGATTGGTGCCAATAAGATCAGTCAAATTCAACTTTTCAAGATCTTCTCTTGTCAAAAATTTGTAGTTGTCATATATGGTTGTTTGTCCACCCTCCTCTAGCTCTTCCTGTGAAAAAGACTCGAAAAGAATAAACATACTCTCACGATTCCAAAAACAGCAAATCAATTAAATCATAAAATGTACCGTCATGTTTTCCATGGGAGAACACCACTTGGGAGTAGGTCCCAAATCAGGTATGAAGTATGATGGTATCTGGCTGCCATCCAAAGCCAGCAACATGAGCCCACTGTCTCTAAACACACATATATCATTTATTTTTCCAGCTGTTGGCTCAATGCTGGTCATACCTTCCCCCTAACAGCAACGAAAAATTAAAAAATAAGTCCAAGCATATGATTCAAATGTTGAGAATGGATTATATCACTTTACATATATCAAGATAAATGGATAGAGAGAGACAGCAATGAATGGCTTCACGTTTTTGGGCAATTTATAACACAAGTTTCAATATATTGGATTAATACACTTAAATGGCTAAGCTTGCACCTAACCTATGTTTTTTCCATTATGCATTATTTATGTATGTCAAATGTAATTACCTAACCTATGTTTTTTCCATTATGCATTATTTATGTATGTCAAATGCAATTTCCACCTTAAATGTGCTTTCTAAAATTATGTCATAGTAGGATATGCGAGCTCACAAATGCTACACAAGTGAATTGATCATTCCCAACACTTAATGAAGGTCTGCATTCTTTTAAAATTTATTTACACAGTAACTATTCTATCCCTATTTTGTCAACTAAGAAATTCAACCACTCAGCAAATAAGATTGTAATTTACTCAAGTCAAAAGAAAACAGCAGTTCATCCTCTTAACACTTCCTACTATTATTTTTGTCTTAGAAGTACAATTCTGAACATCCTGCGCCCAGTGGAGCCTGCAAATTTTATCCAACATTTTCCTTTATTTAATTTTCTTCTTCAAAATCAATGGCCATGGAGAAGAGAGGACATTTATTTGCATGCACTTTCGCATCTATGAGCTTTTGATAATCTTTTTAATTATATGTATTCCTTTCGGTACATTAAATCTTTCTTTTCAGCAATAAAACATGTCCTGTTTCTTCTAGAATACTATTAAAAACAATAGTAATGACAGTGATCGGAGGATGCAACATGCAAGTTTTCAGACAGAAGACCTTTAACCAAAATAAACGAAATCTTACTGTTTCAGGGTCCCATATTCTAACAATATGACTATCAGTTGTAACCAACTTTTGTCGTTCAGTGTTAAGAGTATGATGCCACTTAATGTCCAATATTGGACTGCCATACCTGTACGACAATGGCAGGTATTTCATTAAGGAATTAGTCGCACAAAAGAATGATTATGCTCAACTTTGCAGAAATTTAATAAACTGTGAACAAGACTCACAGATGATCCTTAACTCGTATCGGATATGATGAACGCAAGTCATAAATCAACACCTGCATATTCATTAATAAGATCATAATGGTTCATTCCAAATTACTATGACAGTAAGAGAATGCAGACAAACCTAATTCCAAAATAAGAAACTTATACCATGTACAATAATTAGCAAACAGAAAGAATGGTGATTCTAGGTACATAAAGAACTGTAGTTAATTTTTGAAGGCTTAGCACTACTCCAATATCTAATTCCCAGTAGGGCTTCTTCTGGAAGGAGGTTTGAAAGTGGAGGAATATTATTAATGTGTTTGCAAAATAGCAAATTCTTCAACCTTTTGTTTATGTTATCATTATGTCAGAATTCATACCACTTCCATTCAAACTGTCTGTTAGAGTTACAAGTTGTAAGCAGAGCCACAATCATAATCTCTACAATTTGCACATGCTAGGATTAGTTTGTAATTTAGTCCAGTCCAAATTAAGTTGTTATTTGTAATTTAGTCCGGTCCAAATTAAGTTGTTAGGTCATAAATTCGGCTTCCTGGGTTTTAGTTGATAACATTTTAGCTTTATTAAGTAGTTTTATAATACTTTCAGAATAATTAAAGCTGTTGAAAATACAATGATATGTTGTGACTCTTCTTTTCCTTTTTTCAATTAGGAATCAGTAAGATTTTGTGGCTCATTGCAATTCATTTTTCTTCCAATTCTCTTTTCTTTAACTTTTCCTTCTTACAATCCATGGCCCATATTGTTTTCTTATCACATCATTATTCACTGCAATGCTCATGTCACCATTTGCAAGAGCTAATTGCTTTGAGGTTCTGCAACTTTCATCATGAGATAGTATAAATTTGAAAATCCTCATTAATGTTTAACTGCAAGTCTCCTCCCACTAAGAAATTCTAAAATCCCAAATTTTCAAAACACATGATTCAGATTAATCTCCCATCAGCATTATATCTACCATCTACACACCTTTACAAATAAAGTCAACGCTTTCATCCAACACCTTCAATAATATCTAATAATTATATCCCAAGTGTCTTGCACTAGTTTTGCAAGAGAAATATAATTTATCCTACCTCTGGGTTGACTGACATATTTCTAGGTTCAAAATATTATTTTCAGCCCTTTCTTTGATCTCTTCAGATTAGAAAAAAAGGCATTTCCTACCAGATAATTTTATATTTAATTATATCATCTTTTAACCCCTTGTTTGTCTCAAAAAGGAGAAGCTTACCAGAACAGATAATAGCAACATACTAACACCACATTAGACAAATCATGTAATTCGGTTCTGAGATGAAATGCCCAACTTGTCAGCACGACGCTTAAGTGTATTTTAAGAAGCATAAGAGCATTCTGGACATCTAAAAGCAATTTAACGAAGTAAATGGAACGGATGCTTATACAGTTAAGTACCTTCCCCGTGCTACTTCCAACTCCCATGAGGAAGCCCCCACTCTCATCAAATTCCAATGCAGTGACCTCCTGAAAAGCCAGCACATAGCCAGAAAAAAGATTCAGGAAAAGTTAAGGATAGTCATGTCTCTATTGTCCAATTTTTTATTTTTATTTTTTATATATATATAATAGAACGTGTCGTTTTCCTGAGTCAAGCGAGTATAGAATATTTTCTTGCTGTCCCATGTTGCAGAAACTTAATAAGAATATAGTTGTGACAAAAAAAATGTCAGAACAGGTTCCAAGTTCAATATAAGGGACGATAGACGCCACAGAGACTCACATTTCCCATATACAATGAAAAATGACACAAATAAGAATATACACATTGACAAACACCCATCACTCAAACCAAGATGGAGTAGAAATCAAGATTATGCAACATGGTGGAGTCCAAAGCACTGGCTAAATTCTCTCAAGAAAGTACGTTCAAAGGACAATTCTGATAAAAGAAACCACCAAGATGAGAATCTGATACCTGATCAGAATCACCAGCAGGTGCAACAGCATTAATTCTCCCAACTGAAGATCTCACTCTCATGTCAAAACATTCGACAGCACCATCCTCACCACCACAAGCAACTAGCCCGTGAAGTTTACTGAAATTGAAAAGTCAAATATCCTCAGCCCCAACTAAGCAGAAGTTAATAACAACAATACAAAGCATACAAATTTTATCTTACTAAAGAAGGTATATGAGTAGCAACAACAATAAGATTCAGCAACAACCTTCTAGAAACTACATTAAGTGCTGGCGACTGTGTATTCAGAGAGGAGAGAAATCGGCCCTGAAAATTACAAAGTCAATCATTATTCACAATGCCTAAACATAAAGCAATGAAAAAGTCTTCTACCAGAATTGTCACCAAAATATATCGTAAGACATAATAGTATAACTCAATAAGAACATTGTACATAAGATCAATGCAAATTATACAAGCATTAAATCAAAGGTAATTTTCATGATTCTACAAGCTAGTTAAAGTCAATGGTGGTGCAGTTACCAGAGTAGAAGAGCGAAACAAAACAACAATCTTTCAAAAATGTCACTAAGTAGTAGGCAGTTCGTAGAAAAAAAACAGTAGCATAAAGTTTGTGCAGACAACAAAAGGGAAACCAGATTCAGGTGTTCTGAGTCTGATTTGAAGTCTAAATAGAAACTGAAAAACAATTAACACAAAATGTAACTGTTTATGAGATATAAAACATTCAATTTTTTAAATCCAGCTCATCATTCATTCCAGACAATAAAATAAACATACTCAACTGGAAAGAAAAAGTGGAAGGGAAGAATGATAATAGTAATAGTAACAATAACAATAACAGTAACAATAACAATAACAACAACAACAACAACAACGATAATAATAATAATAATAATGATAAAATGAACATTCTAAGGAAGTTGAATAACTGCACTTCAAATCTTTAAAGGTTATAATAATTACATAAATTTTGAGCCCTCTACACATTGATAAACCTACTCACAAAAACTTCTAAGAATCTTAAAAAATCCTGCATTTGAAATTTTAGGTTCAAAGCAATGTGTTGGATAATACCAAGAAAGATGACAAAAGCCTCCCAGTAAAAAGTGTAATAATTTTTAGTATCATGTCATACCCCTTGTGTGCAAACAAATCCTAGGAATTGCCAACAGTAAATCACTTTTTTTCTAGGTTTTAGTTCATTCAGATCCTCAGCCTTTGAAAGTCAAATTTCAGTGTTTTATTAGATCACAATAAATTGGATTACACATCTAGTCTACCCATTTGGTACTGAGATACTCCATCAGTATCCAAATTGATCCGCAACACACCACCTATATTCCCAAATGTAACATTCTTGTAAGCAGGGCATATGCTCAACATGAAAACCCTCAAACCAAAGCCCAAACTCAACTAATTAACAAATAACCAAAGCAAAAAAGGCACAATAACTTAAAAATCTGACTTTTTCTTCTTTTTTTTTTTTTTATTAATATTTCATCTTTTATTTTTTACCATAGTAGTGTAAAACAAGAAACTACATTCATGGAAAAAGGATATACAAAAGGGGAACAAGCTATTCTTGGAGCAAACTGCAAAGGAAACTAAAAAACAAATAACAAAACCTATACAAGGGAGTCCGATAATCACCAAACTCTCTTATTTTAAGTCAACTGCTTTCCGAATTTATCAAGTTAAATAAAAACAAAACTTCCCTAAATTCTGCTCATCGAAGTCCACATGGAGGCCTCAAATCTGATTCTATCCCATATGGTCTCCGCTACTTCACCCTTGTTATCTTCAACTAATCAATTATCACCTTATAATCTTAGGGACTCTCAGACCCAAAACATAATTGTTATAGAAAACATTCTTTCTTTGTTTATGATAGTTTTATTTTGCCTAATAAATCCATCTCCTATAAAATCTGAAACAGATGACCATAGCTCATGTAAAGCATCTGTTATGCAACTAAAGCAGAAAGAAGGCAAAAATAATAATAAATTAAATACAAAAATGTACCTGTTCTAAATTAATTCTATATATATCTGGAGAAGAAGCAGCACAAAGCAAGTCGCAAGACCAGCAATCATAAGTCATATCCCTTCCCATCCTATCAGGTCAATACCAAATGCATTATAGCAATCATCCATCGTATGCTTCAACATGAATATAAATCTAATATAGTCAACAGTAAATAAAAGTGACAAGAAACAACAGACATAATAGAAGATAAGGATAATCAGATTGGAATGTTCTGAAAACCATACACTCAATTTGTTAATAGAGATCACCATCTACCAGTGATACCAACTATGGAACTTTCTACACATCCAAAAAATATTTCATATTACTGCAAAATGATAGGCTGCTGAGGTACTTGCATCATCATAATGATTTAATAAATGACCTCAACACGTTGCAATACTTGAAATGCAAAATGAAAACAACATAACCATGTCACTAGATCTATCATGCAAAACGACCATAACTACTACACCTAGATTGCAAATCTTAGGAGATCAACAGATATTAACAAAGCATTGAAAACAAACCTTGGAATGCGCAAACTATAATGTTTTCCATATTTTGCATGTAGACAAACAGAACGATCCGCGCACAAAAATGCAAGCTTCGAGTAGTCATCAGCCAATACCTATATAGCAAACAAACCATTGTTACTAAGATATCAAATTTCTTGAAGAAGTTGCAACCAAACAAGCAGAAAAATATAGACCTCCTATTAAGAATATAACTTATATGTATGATTATGATCATAAGAAAATTTTATTTGTATTTTGCTTGTCAAGGAGACAAGGACTGATCTACAACTTCAGGTGTAAAGACTAGGAGATGGAATAACTCCAACTCACCACCACCCAATATGGAAAACAGTAAAATAACAATCAGCAGGCTTGTAAGTTGCAAAAAAAATAATAATAAAAACAAAGGATATCTCAATGAACTTATCTATTACCCCTGATTGTGCTCAATCATGAGCCACAATACTGAAATTTTATTAATTAACCTCAAGCACTAGGGCAATTATGCAAGACCAAGTAAACCATCAGCCACTCATTCATGCATGATGCAGCAAAGTGGCCTAGCATATTTTGAAAAACAACAATTATTGAAAAATATATATACTGAATTTATGTAGTGTTGCATAGATGCTTGAAAAACCTTAAGGGATTGACCTGATGATTGAAGGGTAAGGCTTTCAACCAAGAATTCAAGGTTCAACCCCCTGGAGCCTCTTACCTAGGATATTAAAAATCATGCAGATTCATGGCTACCGACTACCAAGGTTGTAAGGTGGGCACAAGGGAAAGGGTTGGGCAATTCTAGGTATCTCAACACCCCCACATCCCCCCCACCGCCCAGCCCCAAAAAAAAAAAAAAAATTAATCAGGTCTGTAATCAAAAATCAAATTTATGACAGATAAATTTCTTGTTTCCTCATAGTTGCTTCTCAGATATTTGCGAGTAATTCAAGGAAAAAACTACTAATCAGTTAAATGTAACAAAATTTAAACACAATAGAAATGTAAATTCAGTTAACCATATTGATCTGCCAAAATCTATGTCAAACAAGTAAGAAAAAAAGCAAGGTTATGGAAGAGATTTCTAGAATTTCCCCTCTCTATTACATAGGAATTTGGAAGAAGTTAGAACCATAACTACACCACCACAAATACCCTACTATGCTAACTGTTACTCATGCCCCAGATATCTGTAAACCAATCCACAAGAAAACCACTCTTTCTTCACAAGACAGCCCATGCATCAAACAACATAAATTATTTCAAACATATTGTCCTACAAAAGGAAACAACGAAAAATGTCTATGCAATCAGCTCAGTCGCCCCAAATAATTCAGTACAATCGATAGGCAACAGTCAAGCTTTTAGGTAAAATGTATATGCACCTGAAAATCTATAATCTCCGAATCCAAATGCCTCTCGAACTTCAATGACAATTGCCTTAATTCATATACTTTGACTTGCGGTGGGTATATACCTGCATTTCACGTTTCAACAGTGAATAAACAAAATCAGCATTAAATCGTGTAACTAATAATCAGATCAGTTTAAAATTTAATATTACAAAATCGAAACTTCAGAACACCTGATGCAATAAGAAACTCCCCATCAGGAGTTGCCTTGATTTTGGTAGTAGCAGTTTCAAACCACAAGTCCTGAATTAACTCCACCCTCCGCTGATAGTCTTGCATTAGAACAAACATAAAACAAACAATTTCAATAAATATCTTAAACAATTCGGTAGGTAACAATTTTCAAAAACGAACACATTATTATTATTGCTTTAATAATATCAGCTTACATTAAAAGAAATTAATATCTGAAAAAAATAAAAAGAATATCACGAAATAAACAGAAAAAGCAAAAAAATAAAAAATAAAAAAAGAAGAGGAGTGTGAGCGAGGGAAAGTACTAGCGTCTTTGCGAAGAGCTCGCTGCTTCTTGGGAGGAATCCAGGCAGCAACAGAGCGCTGCTGCGAAACAACCGAATATATCTTGACTCCATTTATAGAGGTCGATTTCAGCAGGTTGCCTGCTCCTCCTCTCGACGTCATACTTACGCAAACCTAGTAAGAAAACCAAGAGAATGACTACAAACACTTGAACCTGGCTGAGACGACTTTACTTCGATAGATTTTGAACTATTCGCATGGAGAAAACGCAATCAACAATGGTTTGAGTTTATTTTGAGCTATCAACTTATAAACAAATTTTCGAATACCTAAACAGACGAGTCTGATGTCTAAACCGAGTGACCTGCTGAGTAACGGCGTCGGCGGCGGCGGCCTGACGAGTGAGGTGGTAGAGGGATTGGGGCGGCGCGCGCGCGAGAGAGAGAGAGGGAGAGATGAAAGCGGCGTGAGAGACAGACCTATGTGTTTTTTCAAATTAATATTTATATATGCCGGGTCAATTTGCATGTCTCGGGGCTCACTTGTTTACCCGACTTGTTCAGATTCGGGCTTCATCCAAATCCGGTTGCAAGTGCTCCAAGTTCGCCCAAATTTTTGGACAACATCTTAGTGCTGATTCTCTGGATGCAGGGAAGTTACTTGTGGGCCTCCTCCATGCGATACTCCATATAATGTTTATATTATATTCAATATTTTTTAATTGGTTTATATTGACTTACAATTTGTGATTTCATGGTTTATGTATCCATTTTTTAACCATCAAATGGTAGAAAAACATGTAGAATTATTAATTGAGGGTATTTTTGCGTATTGATTTACAAAAGTTTGAATATTTTAAAATTTTTATAACAATTGAAACATTTAGTAAATGATAATTGAAAATGGAAGTAATTAAAATTAAAATTGTGTTTGGGATTGCTTCTATTTATGAAATAATAACTTATTTTATAAGTTTGAGCAATAAGGTGCTTGGCAAATCTTTCATAACCCGTTTATTATATAATATGCTTATCTTATAATCAATTTTTGATAAATTAGTTGGGGGTTGCTTTTGGAAATTGATTATTGGAGAAGTTAACCCTTAACCTTTGAAATTTTCATACTACCCTCCCTATTTTAATAAAAAGTCAATAATACCTTCACTTCAAATATAATTTTAAAACTGAAAATTTCAAATTTAAAATGAATTGTTAATGTTTTATTTAAATAATATTTTAATTAATTAAAATTAAAAATATATATATAAAAACAGTGGTGGCCACCATTAAAGCCTTCTCTAACAAATGTAGAAGGCACGATTACCTCCTCCATTGTAAGGAATCAAACCCGACCCAATTTTTGGAGGGGTTGGTCGACTCCCCCAATGCCAAAGAAGGTTTCACCCTTCTTTGATGACACCATCAAATGTTGCCAAAGAAGGATCACACCTCATCCCGCATTGGGGGAGTCGATCATCTCCTCCACTTGTTGGAAAAGTTGATAAGCTTCTCCATTATTGAGGAGCAGTCCTCTTGTGACTTTGACAGTCATGGGAAAAGGCCCTGTTGATGGAGGCTGCCAACATAGATGCTAACCATCTATTTTTTATTAAATTTATTTTTTATTTTTTTATTTGAAATTAATAAAATAATTATTTTTAATTACAATTTTTAAAAAATTTGTTTTATTTAAAGCTAGAAAAAGTTGAAAATTAAATTGAAAAAAATTGGAAAAAGAAGAAGTTAAAAAGTGTTATAACCGTTTTCACGACATGGATAAATGGGCTGCCTAAAAGCCAAATGGATGAGCCCAGTAGTAAAAAGCCTAGACAGCCCAACGCTCAGATCGCATGGTTAAGCTCGCTACCTTCTTCTCCAGCTCGTGTTTTAGACCAAAGCTATAACGTCCCGATATTTACTTCCGTATAAGTAGTGTTATTAAATTTAGAGAATAACCATATTAAATTGAATTTTAAATTTTAATTTAAATATAATTAGTGTAATATATATATTGCATTGTTAGAAACTTTACTAGTTTATTAAATTGTTATGTTGAAAGTATTTTTTTTTATAAAAATGATTTAATTAGGATTTTAATAAGAAAGATTTGATGATAAAAATTTATCATTGGGTGATTAAATGAGTGCATTTAGAATACATTCCATGTGAAAATTTCTTAAACCAATGATAAATTGACATTTAAAAGTAGAAATTGTAAGAGCCAATAGAAAATTAGCAAGTGAGCGATGGAAAAAGTGAGTGGAATGGTGAGTTGTCATTGTTGTCCAATAGGAGGAGGGCACGTGTAAAGGTTTTTGGACTTAAATAGAATTTTAGAAAGGTGTGAGTTCAAGGTATAATTATAATAAATCGCATAGTATAAAAATGGGTCAAAATTTGAAAAATCCATTTCCATCTTCTTCCACCTTCTGCCGACCTGTTATCTTCTTCTTTCCCTCGATTTTCTTTTTCTTTTCAAGCCATTAAACTCACCCATCTTATTCTCTTTAAGTCCCCTACCCATCTATGACTTTATTTCTTATCAAAATCTCCTAAAAACTAAATTGGATTTTCGGGTAGGACGAGGTTAAGTGATGTATGTGCAGTTTTTCTAGTTTTGTGTTAAAAAAATTTGATTTTCAAGTATGTAGATGCATTCATAGACATATATAGTTAATGAGTTTTGCATTTAATTAAGTTGTTTTGCTTTTTATGACTTTAAAGTGTGATTTTTAAACCCTAGGTGACCAATTAGGACGTGGAGAGTTTAGCAAGAGCAAGGAGAAGCTTTGAGCTTCTATTTGGAGTGCTAAGAGCTTGGGTATAAACTCTAGAAGGTTGGTATACATTTATTCTCGAAATTGAATTTTGTTAGTAGCTAAAATTTAATATTTTACTTCAAAACTTTGCGGTGATGTAATTTTTACGTGATGAGTTGTTATTTATGATATATATGTGTTGGTTGGATGTTGATGGAAGAGATTTTATGGGTCAAAATCAAGTGAAATAACATTTTCGCTTAAAAACCCTCTTATATCCGAATTTAAACTAAATAAAGGTTTAGGGGTATTTTCGTCTTTTTAAGCTTATTTACGTGTCTAACGAATGATATTGAAATGATTTGTGACATGACTTTTGAAGACAAAATCAAGTTTCAAAAAATATACCCCTTAGCCGAATTGAAGACATAGGGAAACCAAACGGTATTTTTGTCATTTCGTTTATATTTACATGCTATTTCCATCGTGTTGTGATGAGATGTGTGATGAATTACGATTTCGAAGAGAAAAATTCGAAAACCACATTTTGGAGCCAAGTGGAAATGTAAAATGAATATAATTATGTAATAATTTTTTTATTGTGGAACTAAAAGCGAAGTAGTCCTTTGAAAATGACCAAGAAGGAGGTTTCGAAAGATTTTGAAAAGCAAAAGTAAATGGAAATGTTTGATAGTTAAGCGATTTATAAAAGTTTAATCGAAAACAATAATTTTCAAAATTAATGAATTATAGAAAGTTTGAGTAAACATGTACATTGGTAGGTGGGGATTGGTGTTTGACATGTCAATAATATATTAATACCATTACTGCGCCGTTACGTTTATATATGATGTAATTAATGGACCTTGAAAGACATCGAGTGTCTGGTCTAGAATGTGAAACGAATATGAAGTTGAGCTCCGGCGGGCAGACACCAAGTGTCCGATATCGAAGGTGAATGTAAAATCCGTTACCAATCTATGGTATCGTGACAGTATTTATAAAAGACTCTTACAATAATCAAAATAACTGTTAAAGAAAGTACTTTGAAATTATGTGTTTGAAAAATATTGTATAAAGTTTTGAATTTGTTGTTTGAATAATATATGTTATGCGAAACATTAAACTTTTTGTGAAACGATATTTGTTACGTGTGTGTTTGAAGTTTTGTAATTTTGATGTTATATGTGTATATCAACTAAGCTGTTATGCTTAGTGCATTGGTTTTCCACGCACAGGTCGTGAGATGAACCAAGTAGGTTGAGAGATAGAGAGAGAGCTTTTGACAAGAAAATAGTCCCCAGTATGCTCCACCAATCACAACAAAAATCTCCAATTTTTGGTAATTTTCTTTGAAATGTATATATATTTGTAAAAATAAAGTTTAACGAACTTATTTTTGTATATTTCCATGCAAGTGTGTGTAAAGTTTCGTAAATCCAAATATATATAGTTTGTATTATGTCTTTAAATGTTTTTTTTTTTCAAGAGTTGGGAAAAAGATATAATGTTGTACTTTAAAGTATGTGTGTTTATTTTGTTTTGAAAATATAGTTGGAAAATGCTTACTTTGGTTTAAGATTGTGTGTTGAAGTGATTTTGAGACGGACGGGGTGTTCGGTGATGAAAGTTGAGAAAGTGGAAAATATATTTGAAATGTTTCTTTTGAATATACAGGTTTTAAAAATTTTGGATTTTTCAATAAAACAGGGGAAACTCTGTCGGATTTTTTGTAAATTAAATTAATTAAATAAAGGGTTTTTGTAAATAAGAAATCGTAACGTCCTCCACCTTGGCTCTGGTGTCCAGACGTCGGGGATCGAGGGGAAGGGTGTTACAAAAGCTACTTGAATTTGTCTTCAACTAGCGAGAATGATATATCAACTTGTCGAGCTCGTGGTAGGCTTCCTGATCCTGTGCCGGTGAAATCTATGCAATCCCGGATCCAGAGAAGCAATTAATGCAGTGACGGCTATGCAAGAGCAATTAATGCAGTGACGGCTATGCAGGAGCAATTAATGCAGTGATGGTTGTGAAGGAGCAATTAATGTAGCGATAGTATAGCAGAGTAGTTAATGTAATGATTGTATTTTAACGTGCATTATACTCAATTATAAATCTCTCACTCTATAAATAAAGGTGAAATCCTTTGTATTGGAGAAGTTTCAAGTAAATGATATTATCACTTTGCTAAATTACTAAGTAACCACCGTGGACGTAAACACACTTACTAAACCACATAAAAAATCATCTTCTTTGCATTGTTATTCCTCTCATTTCTCCATTCCTAATTGTTTTTATCTACCTTTATTGTCTTTAGTTATCAAAACCGTAGTCTGGGTCTAGAATCTCTTGGTCGACCAATTTTAGACATCAACAAAAAGGAAAAAGAAGAAATTAAAAAACAAGTATATTATATTTGTTATAAATATATGATCTTAATATTACTTCCTTTTTTATAGTATTTTTTACCTTATTTATTGTTATTTTATTATGAAAATAATTCTACAATTTGTTTATAAATAAGCTTATATTGTAATTATTGGAAAACACATCAATTGAATTATTTTATCTTTTCTCTCGTACTTTTGTTTATCCTCTCTTATTTGATTATTATTTTATATGTATTGCTTTGAGGTCATATTTTATAACAATATTCTAATAATAATATGCATTTTAGTAATTTTATATGATCGTTTAAAATTTACCAAACACATTACTCATTACCTTCATTTTTTGTTAAGTTGGTTAATTAAAAAGTTAATTTACCAAATCCCTACGTACTTATGTTTTAAACAGATTTTTTTTTTTTTAATTTTTGAGTAAATTAAGTGGATTATTTTATAAGTTAAGCTATAAACGATTATTTTATAAGTAGAAGCAACCCTAAACACAACCTAAGTCAACTGTAAGGGAAAGACGAACAATTAAAACTAAGGAAGGTGAATTAAATCTATATAGTTTGTTAGAATTTAAAAGATTTTAAAGGGATGGATGTATTGAATTCAAACATTTAAAATGTCCAAACAAATTTAGGTATATTAAAAAAATTCATTAAGGTTATAGATTTTATTTAAATAATGGAATTTGATACATTTAAAGTGAAATTTATGGGGAAAAAAATCTATAAAAAATCATATACTACTCCTATAATTTCATAAATAAATTTAACAAAATGCATACGGAATTCATGTCTATGAATTCAACAAAATTTTATTATTTTAAGAAAATCCAACAAATTTTATTTGAATGCACCCCTCAATTAGAAGGGCATATTCAATTTTGGCATCTACTTGCTCGATAAAAGAATTTTTTTAAAAAAAATTTAAAAGATATAAGATTATATTTATAATTTACTAACCTTTTTATGTGTTAACAATATAAACAAATTGACTATAGAAATATCCCTATATTTACATGATGTAAATTGTTAATTGAAGATACTTTAGGTAGGATGTGTGTGTGGGGCTTTTTTTTTTTTTTGAAAGGATTTTTGAAATTAAAGACTACAATAATAAGGGAGGTTTATTAAATATTATGTACAACACAAAAATCTACTATACTTCCATGATAACAAAAGAAAACTCTCCACATATATTCGTAAATGTTTGAGCTACAATTGGATGTGCGGAAGAGATCCATGTCTTATTTACATAGCATGTAGGATTATTAATTTAAGGTATGTTAGGTTAAATATATATTTTATTAATACTTTTATATGGAAATGGAACTCAATTCTTAGGATGACATTGTAAAATTAAAAGTTTTCATTCCATTGGTAAATTAAAATTTTAATTTGTGTATGAGTCTACATAATTTAAACTCACTTTACAAATGATTAACTTTTAGAACATCAAAAAAATGTGTCAAATAAATATTACTTCCATATGATAAGGGATATATATTTATATAGCACCAAAATATAGGTTGCTTTGTAAAGTGACGCTAGAAAATCTGAATAAGTTTTAATAGCACTCTCCACCTTTTTGAAAAATTTAATGATAAAATTGCCCTTATTTTCAAATTTAGTGACTTGGGGATTTTCGACAAGTTATGGGAGGAAACCACCCTGTTCGACAGTAACAAACAAAACTTCCCGTGATGGTCGATAGAGGCTACCATCTATGACAAACGATAGGGAAGACGAAATGACATTGCTATGATTGTTGTTGTTGACGTCTCTTGTTGATGTCCCTAGAGTCATTGTTGATGTTGTTAGGAGCGAAAGAACAAGAGCCATCATTGTTGTTGTCAAGAGTGGAAGAGCAGAAGTTGTTGCTGCTAATGCTATTGTCTTCGACTTCGCGGACTTTGAGCTAGAAGAGTGGGCTTACGTATAAGGATTTCGTGTTGCCGCATTGCATTGGCATCGAAGACATTTGAACAATGTACCTTTGCGGGCTGAACAATAGTTGTAGTTTGAGAGTTAAACCTTTTAATGAAGGGCAATTTTGATAATTCACTTCATTAGGTGCAAACTCAAGTTGATTTTTTAATGCTAGTTTTACAAACTCAATAATGTTTTGGTGCTATTTGGTGGAATTTTCTCTTTATCTTTGCATAATTTTGGAATTTGATATAATATTAAAATAAGTTCTATTTAAAAAAGTTTTATTATATATCAAAAATATATAATGTAAACATAGAGGAGTTCCAATAAATAAATGGTTTTTTCCAAGTTAGAAACATCAAACTCCAAATGCACCTTTCATTACCAAAGTTTAATAAATATTAGAATTAAGGGCAAATTACACAAATCTCTCCTAAGGTATGATGAAATTGCACAAATATGACGATGTTTGGAAAACTTGCACTGCCCTCCCCTGAACTTTCTGAAACTCATCACAAACCTCCCCTGTCGTCAGTTGACTGTTAGTCAATCACAGTTAACTCAAAATTTTGAAGTGTAAAAGAGTCAATTCAAAATTAATAAATATTTTAATTAAAAATAATAATTTTAATTAAAAAATAAGAAGAAGATAGATTTTTTCAAAAATCAGCGCCCACCTCATCTTCTACCTCTAATCTTCTTACTCATCTTCTACCGACACCAAAATCATCATCTTTATCATTTTCATTAACCAAAATCATCTCCTACCTCTTATCATCCCCTCATCTTCATTTTTATCATCTAACTCTCATCTTCTTACTCATCTTCTACCTCTCATCATCTTCTACATTAATCAAAATCATCATCTCCATCATTTTCATTAAACTAACATCATCCAAATCAAACATCATACTCAAACCAAACAACAAAATTTTCTAAAAATTAAAAAACCAAATGAAAATTTCAAAAAAAAAGAAAAAAAAAAAGGTAATCTAGTCTCCATCGTTGGAGACCAGATCTGGTCCCCGGTGATGGAGACCGGGCCACTGTCTCCATCGCTGGAGACGCCGATCTCCAGCGATGGAGACGATTTCGTCTCCAGTGATGGAGACCGTCTCCATCGCTGGAGACGATTTCGTCTCCGGTGATGGAGACCGTCTCCATCGCTGGAGACGAAATCGTCTCTATGGCCGGATCCATGGCTGGAGACGCCGTCTCCGGCCATGGAGACTGGTTCAGGTCTCCATAGGAGACCAGATCGAAGACTAGATCTGGTCTCCTATGGAGACTAGAATATATATATATATATATTTCAAAAAATATATATTTATTTATATTTTAATTTTTTATATTTTTAATTAAATTAAAAATATATATTATATTAATTTTAAAAATTTATTGAAGGATATTTTAGTCTTTTTATAATTTTGACCGTTGACCTTAATAATTTGACGCTATTGACTGACGACAGGGAAGGTTTGTGATGAGTTTCAGAAAATTCAGGGGAGGGCAGTGCGAGTTTTCCAAACATCATCATATTTGTGCAATTTCATCATACCTTAAGGGAGGTTTGTGCAATTTGCACTAGAATTAACAATAAGATTTTTTCTGCTTCCTTTTTTAACTAAAGTAGTGTTGTCTTTTGATAGTGACTAAAAATTAAAAATTGAATACCATGTTTGTGTGTTTGTTTGTTTTATTTTATTAATTAAAACTAAATATAAGGGATAAGTTTTTTATTTTAAATCACAAATATCTAATAGTAAATACTTTTGGTTTTATGTCCCCTCCCATGTGGAAAATTTCACAAGAAATTATTTGATTTTGACATTTTTAAGGATTTCATGAATTGGACGAAAGTTATATGGAGAACAAAAACCAGGGCCAAGGCCACATGTTGCTGACTAAAGAGAAAGGTTAGGGTGTCGTTATCAGCTGGATAGAGAATTGAACACCAGCACATGCTTGACAATGTTGAAAAGTTAGATCACACTATATGATCTAGCTTACTCAATGTGTTGCCATCTAAGAAGAGAGCCCAAGACCAGCCTATGTTGGAAATTATATCTCGTAGTGTGATTTATTGGAAACCGGATCTTGCGGTATGGTAGTTTTCCAAACCAAAATTGTGCTTACCTCTAGCACTGCTTCTCCTCCATCAATCATTACTCTTTGTCATTCGGTGATAACCACACCTCTGTCTTCGATAATGGTGGGTTTCTCTAACAAATGACAACCGAAGTTTGATTAGGTGGACTAATTGAAGAAAAATCCTTTTATATTGGAGTATTTTGATAATTGAACTTCATAGAGTTAAAAACCAATGGTAGTTCGTTTAAGACTGTAAACTTATTGGATTTCATTTAGTCAATTCTCCATTCCACCTCCTCTAGTTTAAAATTTAGCCAAAATGCATCCTTAAGGTTGAATAAATACTTAAAATACATCTTAAAGGTTGGTGAAAGAACAACAATACACCTAAACATCAAAGATTCTGTTGTATTGAAAATATTGACCATTCCAATGCAAGAGCAAATAAGGAAATATGGATGAAAAAATAATTTAATAAAATGATAATTATGAGTGGTTTTAATGGTGACACCTTATTAAATAAATAAATATTAATGAAATATACTAATAAATAAAGTAATATTATAATTAAAAAAATGAGGTTGGCTACTTTACTATAAGAGTAACATTATTTGTCAATTACATCAATTAGATTAGTTGTAAGGGTTATTATCAATCAAATGGTTGTAATTATTGAGTAAGATTACTCAACCAATAACGAAACCAAATCCATAAAAAAAAAAAAAAAAAAACGAAAACCAATTTTCCTTTCTCTATTCTCTCACCGTTCATCTCCCTCTCTCCACTCTTTCATCTTTTTTCCTCCCTTATTTTCTCTCCCTTTTGCTAGTTTTTTACAGAGACCTGGTTTTCCAACTATCAGGAAACCTAGACCATCTATCATTAATATCCAATTAAAAAACGTTATCAATAATCAGACTGGCATCGGTAATTTATTAACAATCCAAAATAAAATAAAATAAAAAATTATTAAGACAAATTATTAGAGTGAGAAGAGAAAGTGAAACAAAGGCATGCTCCTCTGTTCTACCTATGTTAGGTTTTGGTTAACGGTGGAGACGATGGCTATGATGGAGATGAAAACCCTCTATCATCTTCATCAAGCATAGAGATGGGTCTCTATTGCCCTGATGATGGACATGAGCGATGGAGATCGCTTCAACGATGGACCTTTTAGCAGTAGAGGTTTAGTTTATAGATGGATAGATACGTCTTTGATGGTGACTAATTTGATTATAATTTGATATTTTGATTTTTGATATTTTATGTTTTGATATATATATTTTTTAAAATTAAAGGTAAATTTGATATTTGGACTTTTGTCATTGTAAGACTAACATTTTTGTTAAAAACTTGATGGTAGGAGGGATCTGGAGCAAATTTAAGACTAGATTGGTGAAATAGAGAATTAAGCAAAATACAGATGAAGTTTTGAGATTTTCCCTTTCATTTGTGGGTCACTTCTGAATTCTTCCATTATTGTTAGTACTCTCCTTTTGAATTTAAATCATTTGCTAATGCTTTACGGTGTAGAAAGTATACACAAAGGTATTAATGTATTATACGGCAGCTTACACGAAGACTTAGAAGCTAATATTAGCAAGTCATTGGGCTCAATTAATTCATGACATCCAAATGGTTTAAGAATATTTTTATAAATAATGAAGGAGTAGTATTATATTATTGATAATTCCCTAAATGTTTAAATAATATAACATATAAATTATAATTAATACATCATAAGATAGATTTGAAATTGGACTCTAGAATTTTTTAGATATATCTAAATCGAAGGAACTTAAATTTGAATTATTATTAGTAAGTGTTTAGGCCACATTGAAAAGAAATTATTTCAATATTTGTTGGAAGATGTATCTATTTGTGACTAGTTTATCACAATTTTTTTTAAAAAAAAAAAATACAAAGGGATTTCGATATTACTTGGAGGTTGTGTTTATTTGTGACCAGTTTATCACAATGTTTCTTTATAATACAAAGGATTGCTGAAAGTTACTAAAATCGATCATTAATAGTATGATCCACATTTTATGTTTTAAAAAAATAAGATGAGATTTGAACTCTTATAGGGTTAAGAGAGATACTGAATCATATCTACTAAATGGTGATGTGTTATTTTATCACTTTATTTTTTTGTCTAGAATTCAGTTTATCACAATTAATACATTATCAATAACATTATTTCATGATCTTTATATTCAATGAATATGTTATATGATTTTGATAATTTAATATCTCTTGTAAAAATTTCAATATTTATTGAAAGATGTGTTTATTTGTATGCAGCTTATCACAATTAACACATTATTAATAACATTATTTCATGATCTTTGTATTCAATTAATGTGTTATATTATTTTGATAATTTGATATCACTCGTAACAAATTAAAGAAGCGATTTACGGTATTAAGACGCTGTCGCCCAACGTAAAATCACAATCAAAATTAAAAGAGCCACAAATGAACCAGCTGATGATTGCTTCTTTTTGGCCTGATCATGGACGATTTTTATAATCAACCAAATGATCATATCATCCCTAGCACATGATTGCTGGGTATACCGAATACATCCAAAAGCAAAATGTTGCAATGTGGGACCCAACAGACTTAGAGGGCGTGGCAGCATTTGGTTGGTGGAGTAGATTCCACGTGAGAAACAGGTGAATCCAATCACCTTTACTGCCGACGCCAACAGCGCGTCACTCACCCCGCTGCTTCAAAACACCTCAAATGTCTTCTCTGCACTCAATCTCAGTAGGTATTCCCACGTGTCACGTTTCCTTTGGTTGCAACAGACCGAAGCTAAAATCCGCTCCGCAACCTTCCAACCAATCGCATCCTGCCACTTTCACTGCAAGTTTACACCCCACACTCAATCACTCAAACCTCCCACCCACAATGGCACTCCACGTAATTATAACCAAACCCCAAGCCCTATTGCACCCCTGAAGTTATCTAAAACCAGATTGTTACCAGGCGTTATTTTCCATTTTTTCCCGAAGTAAACGGGAGAAGAGTTGTGTTGTGTGCTTGTGTCAACGGACGCCAAACAGAATTCAAATAGACTTTAATTTTTACGTTTATTTCGTTTTTAGAGGGAGAAAGAGAGAGAGAGAGAGAGAGAGAGAGTGTGTGTTAATTCATTCTCTCAATAATTTGTGTGTTGTAGTTGTATTGTATTATAAGTAGCAGTGCTTCCCTCCAATCATTTCTCTCTTCTTCTTCTTCATTTCCTTCTCTCTCAGTTTTTTTTTCTTTTTTTTAAAAATTTTTATATTCAGTGTCTAGTTTCCCGGCGAGAGAGGAGGAAGTAGAGGAGTATAAGAAAGAAATTTCTCTGCTTCTACGAAACTGTTTGCTCTCTCTCTCTCTCTCTCTCTCTCTCTCTCTCTCTGGTTTTTCTTATAAATAATAATATCCTGATCAAGACAAAAAGAGACTCTGTTTGGAATTTGCTTCAATGGACTCTCTTTGACACTGCTTCCTCCCCTCTTTTTCTTATATAAAGGTACTTGCTTTTTTTCTTTTTTTTTTGTCTCTTCTTCTTCTACTTGTGTTCGTGATCAGATGGTGGTTGTTTGTTAGAGTGACTGTTGATTGATGTTGTGAGCACTTGGTCGGTGTTTCTAGGTATATGGTGCTGAATTTGAGTTTGGAGTTTTGTTTACTTGCAAATTTTTTGCTGCTGACTGAGTTGGTGTTTTGTGTAATTATGGTTTCGTTTTGTTTGATTTTGGGGGTGTTGACTTTGGACCAACTGTTACTATTTGATTTTCGATGTCTTGTATTGTTTTGGTACTATTTTTGCTATGATTATGAAAATATTGAAGCTGCTATTTGAACCCTGTTTAGGTCTCTGTATGATCTTCAGCATTTGCAGTGCTTGATTATGTTATTGCATGTATGTTTGTGAGTGAAAAATGCACATTTTACCTAGGAACAGATATGTGATCAATAGAATATTGCTGCATACTTGATAATTTACGTTAGATTACTAGGAATGGAACAGGTGGAGCTAAATTGGATGATTTAGTTCACGATTCATTGGGTTAGATACCTGAATGCGAGACATGCTAAATTAAATTAACATTATAGGAACATTGATGCCATGTTTATTATTAGAACTAGAAAAAGTGAATATAAAGAAAAGTTATGGCAAGTGATTGACAATGTGGTTGTGTCACATAGGAAGATGGATTAGTGATTTCTAACCGATGACAGCATTGACAGGTGAAGATAGTAAAAGCTCAATTTCATATTTTCTTTGTTTCATGTACTTGTGTCTTTTGTTATGTTGTTTAGGGGATTTGGGTTTGGACCATGTTTGCTCTCAATTTTGATCTTATTGAAGTATTAGTAGTGAGGGTTTTTTAATAGTTATTTTGTCATCTATTTCTTAACGTCCCGGTGTCTTTTGCTCACATTTTGTTGTAGAAACTGGAAAGTGATTAAATGGAGCAAAATTTGAAAGATCCAGCGTCAGGTCATCCTGAAGGTGCCTCTCTCTTCGTCTTTCCATTTGATGAAGTCTAAGATATAAACATTTAATTGTATGTTATATGTGGAGCTGCTTCTGTCATTACCTGATCAGTTATTCTTACTTGTTTTGTAGGTTCATCTAACCTTCCATCATTGACTATTCCTAGAAAAGTGGGAATTGTTGCTTGGGGGATGCCACTGGGAACAGATGCATATCATGCGTCAAGTGATGCAAGCTTGTTTTCCAGCTCACTGCCTGTACTTCCTCATGAGAAGTGTATGTGTGAGCTCTTCTTATGACGTACAGTAGATTTTTATTACTTAAAATCATTTATGAGGCATTCTCTTTTGCCAAAATGCAGTGAACTTTACTGATTCAGAGCATCATGGTCAATCAGTTGATGATAACTCGCCAAACTTAAATAAAAGTGACCTGGTAAATGAAGAAAAGGATCCACTCAAAGGTGTTGAAGTTGAACTGAATGCAGTTGGAAGCTTGCTTCCTGACGATGAAGATGTGCTTCTCGCTGGCATAACAGATGATTTTGATCTAAGTGGGTTGCCTAGTCAACTGGAGGATTTAGAAGACTATGATCTATTTGGCAGTGGAGGAGGAATGGAGCTGGATTTTGAACCCCAAGACAGCCTTAATATCGGGATGTCAAAGATTAACATATCTGATGGGGTTGCTGGAAATGGATTTGGTCATTATCCTCTGTCTAATGGTGTGGGGACGGTGGCTGGGGAACACCCATATGGGGAGCATCCTTCACGAACACTGTTTGTTCGAAATATCAATAGTAATGTTGAGGATTCTGAATTGAGATCTCTCTTTGAGGTACTTCATATCAGTCTGATATCATTTTTATAACTGAGTCTATTTATGCATTGATTTCTTGTTTGCTATTTGTTTATTTCATATCCTTGAGAACAATGTTATCTGTTTTCGGTAGTTCTGATCATTGTTAATTTTTCTATGGTCATTGAGTTCATATAGTCTGAAAGTATGTGCTGTTTGTCAAAGACAAGTTTGGTAAAATGCAGTAACTATTGGCTTTTTAGGTATTAGATGATCAAGTGACTGGTGTTTATTGACTCTTTTTTGTTCCCCTTTAAAATCATCTTGAGAATTTAGGTTCCCCATGTTCATCTATAAAATACAACCTATTCAATAAGTAGAACTAAAAAAATTAGTGGAACCCTGAAATCTGTTCCTAGTATTTTGTTCAGTCAACCATTTCACTTGGCTTGGTTGCTGTGTTCTTTTTATTTGTTTTTTTCCTTGCACTGGACCTTATCCTCTCTAACATGATGACATTTTATAATGTAAATATGATTATTTGTTCTTTATATTTGCCTGTCACTGTAGGTGATGTTTAGTTGCTATGATGCATATTCAAATATTATTCCTGTTGGGTTGTGGAATGATAATAAATATCTTGGTTTGTTGAGCTTCTACTGAAAGCAATTTTATGAAGATATAAATGAATCTTTTTTCACACAAGGCAAAGACTTTTATCCCGTTTTACACTGATTTTGAGGAAGGAATTTTGTTTCTTCAACAATATTGATCAAAATACTTCTTGGAGAATACAAATAATAAATAGTGAGTAGTCAAGTACCTCTGACTGTCTCAGCACATCTTCTTAAATTTTAAACTAAGGCCCTTATGCTTGTGCGCTTCGACTTAGTAGACTTTTCCAAAATTTCTTTTCACTTCTTGAGTTGGTTTGTGCTGATGTAATTTCTTCATATATTGTGTTGTTCACCTGATAAACCAAGACATGCTGAAAAGGCTGGATATTATTTTCATTTATGCATAAGCAATGTGAGTATGAGCATGGACGCACACACATGCACCTTTCCCTCCCTGAATGGTGGGGGTTGGTGATGTAGGGATGTGGATTAATACTTGCCCTACTTGCCCTTAATCCACAGCTACAATCTTAATGGAGAAAGCCTTTTTGGGTCTCGTATTTCTGCTTGGTCATATTTGGCCAAATTAAATAGGTAGATTGGAGTATTCTCGCATTAATTGTGACTGATAAAATAAAAATGTATGTGATGGTAACTGGTTTAGCCAGCTTTACATGTTTCCAGACTCCTGTAAGGTTTTTTAGAGGTCTTTTTAGCATGTGGGTATAATCTTTTAGCCTAATGAATTTTAAGTTGCTAGTGTTTTGCCAATCAGGACATCTTGGTGTGTAAATTGTGGCATTGTTGTATACTTTTTGCCATTTTAATCCATAAAAGAATGGGAGAATTTTCAAAAGAAGATGTTTCCTTCCAGAATGAAGTTTGACACTGAAATTTTTTTGATCCTGCTCTGATTTTTTTGACATTTGAAAAATAAACTTTTTGAATTATGCAAACATGGCCTGTGCTCATCTTAAAATCTAATGCCGAAGAGCAGATCAATAGAAATGTTATCTCATATATGTTAGTTGTTGCACTGGAAAAAATAGTATCAAGTTAATATAATGATCTTAAAGTGGGAAGAGGTCGTAATTACAGATCACATGCTATGTCATGGAATTGAAAAATATGTTACCTTTAATGTAATTGAATCCTCTTCTATTTTGCTCATTTCTCTGAATTGTGGTTTTGATTTGTCAATGGTGTATTGGGTTTATATCTTGTTTTATATGCATTGTGAGTTGAATTTACATTTCTTTTCCGTGTGCATTGAAGTTATTGGAAAATTTAAAGCATTTGGGGTAACTCTTTCTGTATTAATTTCCTGAAAGTTCTGCACTGATTTGTTTTTCTGTTTTGGTTGAGAGGGTTAATAATGTGCAGATAAGTGTTATGCGGGCCAAAATGGATTTTTAAACTTAATTTTCTAGTGCCACTGCTTGTTGAATGTGTGCTTTCCATGTAGCAATATGGGGATATCAGAACTTTATACACTGCATGCAAGCATAGGGGTTTTGTGATGATATCTTACTATGACATCCGAGCTGCTCGCACTGCAATGCGTGCTTTACAGAATAAGCCCTTAAGGCGAAGGAAACTGGATATTCATTTTTCAATTCCCAAGGTTTGAATTAGCTATCTTTTCACATAATTGTGTTTGGATTGTCGATTCCATCAAAATATCTTATCCTTGCATTGTTTACTTTGCTTAATTTCAGGATAATCCATCAGAAAAGGATATAAATCAGGGGACTCTTGTAGTGTTTAATTTGGATGCTTCAGTATCAAATGATGACCTTCGTCTTATTTTTGGGGCTTATGGGGAGGTCAAAGAGGTATAAATCTTTTATTTTTTATTTTGTGTGCAAGCAGGGTGTTTGTCATTTTTAAACTTATACTCTGCTTACTATGTTGATGGTTAACATGATAAATAAGTTTCTTTTTTCATAATGCAGATCAGGGAAACACCACACAAGCGACACCATAAATTCATAGAGTTTTACGACGTTAGAGCTGCAGAGGCAGCACTCAGAGCATTGAACAGGAGTGATATAGCTGGGAAACGCATAAAGCTAGAACCTAGCCGTCCTGGCGGAGCACGTCGGAAGTAAGTATTGGCCTGCTAATTAAAATGTTGGTGTTACAGCAGTACCATGCTGGAAACTGTATCTTTCCAGTGTGTTGCATTTCTAATTGTTATAACAATGGTTACAGAAGAAATATTTTGTGAGTCGCACAGTGGAGGTGTTGATTGAAAGATTAAGAAAATTTCTAGTTGATTTTACAGTTGATGTCTTGAATTCCACTATTGCCTCCTCAAAAAGGAGTGCCAAAGACCACTTTTTGGTAAATGACATTATAGTAGTGGCTTAAAGTAGTGTTCGGAGGCCATCTGTGTTTCTTGAGACATTGATAACCCGGAATTTTCAATGACTTTTCTATATTATCAAATAGTACGGCATTATCTCCCAAACATTTCCTCTAATACCAGTCACGGCTGCCATCATAAAAATTCGAGTCAGTTTGTTCAGCGAAGTAAACTAGAGTTTTTAATCTTTTTCCAAAACTTTGTTTTGGTTACATATAACATAATATTGACTTTTTGCTCCTTTTTTTCCATGAAGTTGCTGGCTCTTGTTTCTTACTGCGTCTGAATCCTGTTGCTATAATTAGTGAATGTTGAGTTTGTATATGTAGATATTATCTCTTTATTTTATGATCTTGACTGATCTGTAAAATAGGAAATTAATAATTTGGAGGTCACTTTTATATCAGCTTGATGCAGCAGCTAAGTCAAGAGCTGGAACAAGATGAAGCCTGGGGATTTCGGCATCAAGTGGGGTCTCCAGTGGCCAACTCTCCCCCAGGTAAACAGCATGGTATTCTGTTCTGCTAAGTCAACTACCTGTATGCTTAGTCTTAGGAAATGCATTGCCGATTATAAGCTGAGTCAATGACACATCCATGACAGGTAACTGGACACAATTTGGTAGCCCAGTGGAACATAATCCTTTGCATGGTTTTAGCAAGTCCCCAGGATTGGGAGCAGTCAGTCCTGTTAACAGTAACCAATTACCTGGCTTGGCTTCAATTCTTCCACCTCATTTGTCTAACTCAGGAAAGATTGCTCCAATTGGTAAGGACCAAACAAGGGCTAATCATGCAAACCAGATGTATACTACTAATACATCTCTGCAAGGAGCAGCCTATCAGCATTCTCGATCCTTTCCTGAACAAAACTCAGGTGCAAGTCCAGGAAGCATATCTCCTTTTGGTGAATCAAATTCAAATTCTTCTGCCGTTGGGACTTTATCAGGTCCTCAGTTCTTATGGGGAAGTCCCACTCCTTACTCCGAGCGTTCCAGTTCATCTGCTTGGCCAACATCCTCTGTGGGGCTCCCATTTTCCTCTAGTGGACAGGGACGGGGTTTTCCATACGCTAGTCGACATGGATCTTTTATAGGTTCACATCATCACCATCACGTGGGATCTGCTCCTTCTGGTGTTAACCTTGATAGGCATTTCGGTTTTTTCCCAGAGTCACCAGAAACATCCTTCACGAGCACGGTTGGATTTGGGGGAATGGGTGTAAATCGCAACAATGGAAATTATATGATGAATGTTGGTGGTCGTGCTGGAGTTGGTCTTCAAGGAAATGTGACTGAAAATGGTTCACCAAGTTTTCGGATTATGTCATTGCCAAGGCCTGGTCCGGTGTTCCTTGGAAACAGTTCTTTCCCAGGACAAGGAACATCTGGCAGTGAGGGATTGACTGAACGCGGTCGTACTAGGCGAGTTGAGGGTAGTGCGAGCCAGATTGATAGCAAGAAGCAGTATCAGCTTGATTTGGACAAAATCATTGGTGGGGAAGATACCAGGACTACTTTAATGATAAAAAACATCCCTAACAAGTAAGACAATCTATAAGTTTTGCTATCTGATAATTGTTATTCTTTAGGTTTCTGACTAAGATGGCTAGTTGCTTATTAATTTCTACTTCTTTTGTCTTTCTTTAAGGTATACTTCAAAGATGCTGCTGGCTGCTATCGATGAGAATCACTGTAATACCTATGATTTTCTCTACTTGCCAATAGATTTTAAGGTAATTTAAATTTGGGGAATTTCTAAATCATTGCCATTCATTTTATTCACTTGAATTGCTTTGATGATAGAAAGACATTTTTTGCAGAATAAGTGCAATGTTGGTTACGCCTTCATCAATATGGTCTCTCCTTCACACATTATTTCCTTCTATGAGGTTCAATATCTGACCCCTCACTGTTTCTAAATTATATGCATGACAGTAATTTATATCTTCTTGTACATTAATTATAAGATAAAATATAAATAAGTGCAATAATGGGCTGAGTAGAGGTTGTTTGTCATCACTTATGCTCTTTCTGTGGGGGTAATAGAGGAGCAACACTGAGTTGAGTATGGGTTGTATCATGTATGTGATGGTTGATGCTCCTGTTGTGAAGCTGAAGAAACAACAATAGGCTGAGCAAAGATAACATATGCAGTAGCAGAATTAAGCTTCATCATTTTTGTGTGCTGGGTGGGGGAGCTTGGCACAAACTCAAAATGTGCATGCTTCCCACAAGCACGAGGTTCCATATACAAGATCTTTGTCTTGTATTGTAAAGAACTCTCTTCCTAAGGTTAGATATATGTTTCCAGCTGATAGTCCATGGTTATTGTGGATGAGTTGTAATCCATGGATCCTGTGTTAGTAGTCTAAATCTTTTGTATCCCGGGACATAGCTGTTACGGATGCGTAATCTGTTGGAGGTGAGTCCAAACTCGTAAATTCCGTGGTAGAGTCTGAATCTGTTGTGTTAGTTTTATTATGGTATATTCTTCCTCTTCATCTTCTAAACACAAATTTAATCAAATAATTAATAACAATCTCTGTATCAGTAAATTGAAATAGAGCTTAAGAGCTGATAGTGCACCATGTCAACACATCAAAGTTCTAATAATGCAACGGCAGAATTCCTTTGAACTCCCCTTGGCATTTGGATAAAAACATCGTCGTGTTATAACAAATTTGTATAGTCACTGTTTGGACTGTAAATTTACGTACAATACCAAAAATATCCCAACAAAAAATACTCATGAAAACTTGTAGAGTTTTAAAATACTTAATAAAATGTCTAACTCAGTGTGAACCAAAATGATAATAAAAACTTTATTTTGTACTTTTGAGATAGTATGTATTGAAACCTAATTGATATGATTGCTTATTGCTTCTTACATTACCACGGATTCCTGAGGTTTGGACTCACCTAGCACCCCAATGGATTACATGTTTGTGATAACTATGTGCCAATATGCAATAGATTTGGCTCTAGCACGAGATCCACAGGTTTCGATTCATCTAGTTCAATCATAGATTATGAGCTAGAAAATATGCATCTCACCTAGGAAAGTGGGTTCGCTGCAATATAGAAAAGAATATTATATTTGGAGCTTTGTGCTTGTGGGAAACATACATGTTTTGAGTTTGAGCCAAATTTTCTAAGCTAGCAGCCTAGTACACAGCCTGCCATTGCTCATAATTTTCACTCAGCCTGCTGTTGCTCCTTCAGCTCCACAACAGGGCATCAGTCAGCACACACAGCTCTCGGCCCACTGTTTTTTCATTAGTACAATGTCGGTTGTCTGTACACAAAGGTGCTGCAATTTGTTGCCAATCATTTATTGTGATCTTTTATCCTCTATGAGAATATTATTTGTTTCAAATTATTTAGATTAGACACTGAATATGTAATATATACTGCCGTTACAAAGAACCTCGAGAATTGTCTGAGACAACTAAGGACTGACTTTATGGAAATCTTGTGCAGGCATTTAACGGAAAGAAATGGGAGAAGTTCAATAGTGAAAAAGTTGCGTCACTGGCATATGCCCGAATCCAGGGAAAGGCTGCCCTTGTGACACACTTTCAAAATTCAAGCTTGATGAATGAAGATAAGCGATGCCGGCCAATTCTCTTCCACTCTGAGGGCCAAGAGACAGATGATCAGGTAACTTTCTTTAGCTCTCTTTCTTTTCTTGGGATAAAAACTGCAGGGAATTTTGTGCTCAGTGAGTTAAAATTTTCCCCTAGTGCTACTTACTTTTCTTGGTGCAGTGTGTCTAATCAATTATGTGACTTTAATTCTCAAGTCCACATGACTATTATATTAATTTCTGTTGATTAATCTACGTTTACATAGTTCTCTAGTATTTCAATTTTATTTTTGTTACATAATGGTGTATTGCAATAAATAAAGTACTTGGAACAGCTTCTGTTAGATCAGCTCCTAAAGAGCTAGAAGGATCTATAGCTGCCTAAATTTGGTGGACTTCTCTGAGAAAAAGAATAGAAGTGAAAACAATGCATCCTTGGAACTTAAACAAATCTCAAAATCTGTCAATTTGAAGTGGTCCAGCAAAAGCTTTTAGAGAGAAAGGGGAGAGAGAGAGAGCTTAAGGATGACAAGGAAAGTGGATGGAGAAAGAGACAGGTGGTCTCAATTCAAGAGAGAGAACTCCAAATTGGTCCCAAATAATTCAGAGGACGCTTGTTTAATCTTCTTATTTGGTCCCAAATATCTCGCACGAAGCTTGTGTAATAGATTTTTTGATATGTTCATAGAAACCAGAATATTAGATATTGTCTAAGAATTTAATGGTGAAGGCCTCTCTTTCAAATCGGGTGAGTGGGGAAAGTAGTTGAATTTAATTAATGAGGTCACACCCTAGTGCCTGTATTAACTTGAGTATTTTAAAAACACATTTATAAGTTTATCACATTACATATAAAATTATCTGGGAGTGATTTTCCGCATGAAGTCATTTTCTGACAATTTTCTACTTTTGTGGATCCACCAGGAACCTTTCCTGTCTAGCAATTTGAACATATTTATTCGTCTGCCAGACGGGTCATATACTGGGGATTCCTTGGACAGCTTAAAGGGAAATCAGGAGGAGAAGCCAGACAAGAGTTGACATTGGCTTGGATGCTGACTTTTGCGTATATATTAAGTGTATAAATTTGGAAGAGAAATTGTGGAATAAGTACATATAATGCTTGCATTATGAGCAGTGTCCTCTTTTCAGTCATGGACACTCCATATATATTTACTAGAGTAAAGGAGGCAGACAGCATTTTGTTCATATTTAAGAGTAACAAATTGTTATTGAACCAGAGGAGAAGAATAAGGTGGAGCACATTGCTCAGAAATGAAGTCCCTGCAGCCTTGTGCATTGCTCACCGTTGTGTTGATGGTCTTTTCCTCAAGTTATGCTATTTATCATCCATTAAGTTTCTTCATCAGTTGTTTTTGAGTCACTTTGCAAATATCATGATGTGTTTTTATGCGTAATACACTGCTGGGGCATGCAGCCTTAAGGGCTGTGCACATAATTGTACAGAGAGACGGACTGCTTTCCATTGACAATATGTTAAATATACTGCTTGTTATCATGTAGCTAAGAAAATGTGTATTTGGTGACATAAATGATTGTACAGATGCTATGTTTCTCCCTCTTTTATTATGGAGTATCGGATATTCATCTCTTTTAAGTTATCAGATCCATTTGAAATGACTGCTGGCAAAATATGTTTCAATGAGAAAGCTTGATTGTCTCATTGAATCAATGAAATATTCATGAATAAAAACTTTTTTAGTCTTCCCTTCTATAATTGATTTGATAGCACAATTTTATGGCAATCAAATTGCAACCCATGTCTCTTTATTAAGTAATAATTGGATAACCTTAATACAGTTCAATCATGAAAATGACTCATAAAATTACAATGCTGATAAAAATTACAGGGTGCTTAGAGAATGCCATCAGCATTGCTGACTCCAGAAGGCTCATAGGTGTCTACAGTTAATGTCTTTCAAATTTGTAGAGCATCCGCAATGGATCCTGCAAGACTTAAAACTTCAAAAGGAGCCTTATTTCCTACGGCCTTGACAGTAAGAGGGCAGGAATCAGTGATCCAAAAGTAGGCAAAGGCGTTCACTGAGTTCTCTGAAAATCACATCAAAGAGCAATAAGATTATAGAGGTTTAAGAGATAAAATGGGTGAGAAGTCATATAAGTCCTACCATCTTTCTTGTAAATGAACCGCTCCCATGAGCCCTTCGGAAACACACCATGGGTGACATAAGCGCTCACTTTTGCTGCACCGTGAGCTGCCAATACTTTCTGATACAACAAAGTGCAAGGAAGGACTATGAAAGGCAATTCTGAGTTATCACAATTGCTAACATATTAAAAGTACGAAAATACCAATATTGGGGCAGACCATTATATTTTGATTCAGATGGCAAATGCAGCTTATTGAAGATGCACAGCCATGATAATAACTTGCAAATTCATCCACACATCACACATCCATGATACTAACCAACAATCCTAATACTAAATAAACAAAGCACCTGACATCTGTCTCTCATATTACTACATTCATCACCTGAGGTTTCTTCATGCAGGGTGTGATGGAAAACAAACATAGCATAATTTGCACAAGTAGAATTTTTCACCCAAAAAAAAAAAAAGGTTTGGCCACCTGTATTGAACATATAGAGGCCTCATCCATTTCATAAAACCAAAGAACCGAGAAAATCATATAGATGGCTCATCTTTTGCCGGATTGGTCATCCATCATAAATTTGAAAGTTAAATCTGTTTAAACTATGTTGATAAAAACAAAGAGTGATAGCATGATTTGTATCACAATGAAATAAATTTATTTACACTCAGCAACAGAAGTTCTTAGTAGGTACAATACAGAAAGTAATGAATACCTGGCACTCAATAAGGGTGCCTCCTGATTGCACCAAATCATCAACAATGACCACATGACAGCCAGTTGGATTCCCCTCTTTGATTCGAACAATCCTTTTATCGTTTTCACGAACCTTTGCACACACCACCTGCCACTCAACGAGATCGATTAACCCAGATGTTATGATAAATGGCTAAGATATTACTCAAAATCATTCAAGAAAAATTCAAACCAACCATAGGAAAATGATCTAGCTGTTTGTGGAATCGCTTCCAAGCTCCATCATCTGGAAATGCTACAACAATCTGAAATTTAATTGGAGAAAAATTATATGCTCTTGCAAAATGCCTGTCCAACCCTTCCAAAAACTCTATAATAGAATAATTGTATAATAAATATAACAATGACAATCTCTCAGTGATTATATGAATGATCAACCACAGAACTGTCGAGAAGAAACAATATAAACGAAGGCATGCAGCTTTGAGTTTTGTACTTGAATATACTCACTTTATCAGCATCAGGGAGCTGGTGAAGACGTTGCTTTAACAGAGGAATTCCAGTCTCAAAAAGAGGCAAGACATGGTCCCCAAAATAAAACCTTTCCTGCATACGGAAACCTAACAAATTAAGAACCATGCCCTCTTCCATATGAACAAATACATCCAGCACTACAAGAGCCCGAGGAACAATTAGGCATTCTTTGCAAACTTAAATGCTGTTGGAGATTGATATTAACCTCATTAACAGTAATTGACTTGTACTCAAAAGAGTTGGTTGATGGAAAATGGTGAAGGATTTAGGGAAATCCCAAAAAAAAGTGGTATCATTGAATTCAGACAGAAGATGTGATATTCTAAGAAATTAAACAGAGAGAGATATGCACCATGATTGCGTTGTCAAAACAGCACAGGTCAAGCAAGGGTGATTACACAATTAAATACCTTCCCTAAAACACTCTGTTACGCAGTATGCGTAGCTGATAAAATACAAGAGCAACTTGTACATAACATCACATTGATATATAAAACTATGAAAGCTTGGAAAAGAAAGCAACCAGTTGAAAGATACGAAGAAAATATCACACAAAAGAAGTTACGGTTAATGGTTTTCATTGTAAGAAACCTGCAAAGCATGTATATCATAGATGACTAAACTAGTTGGACCACCCCTTGAAACTGGAATATTGGACAGTATCCTCGACATGGTAAATGCAGTTGCTACATCTCCTTCTTCTTCCATTCGCTCAAAGGAGCCAGTTGGAAAGAAAGGCAATACCAACGTAAATGAAGCTACAAACAACCGCGGTAGTGCATATATGACAGAAATTTGTTCAAAGACAACAGATGGGGAGCTGAAAGATGCAAGAAAGGCTACATGTTGACCTCGGATATCATGAGCACTGTTTATGTAGAGGTTTGGCCATCCATCAGCAAAGTTCCTGACACAAGCATAATAGCACATTTTAGTGTTTCTCTATCAGATAGAAGAATACTCATTAACAACATAATTTAACAATGTATCTTACAAGGTTAGTTCGAGCTAACTACAGTTGCTCTTTCGCTAAAAACATAGAGCATACCATAATAATGAATTACCAAGTTATTATTCAGATTGGAACAACAAGGGTTTGGGATGAGCGGCAAAGATTATTTATTTTTAAAAAAGAGGTAATAGATTCAAATACCCTTTGAGCCATCTACAAGAGATCATAATTCAAAAGTTTCTTGATGACAACAGTCTCCGATTTAGAGAACAGTAAACATTTCGAACAGTTATACAACAGTTGGGTATCCGAAAAGAAAATGTGTTGTTCAAAATTTGCAACTCTTCAATGAAAAAACCCATGTTTTGAAACTCAAGGATCATCACAGCTTGAAGTTTAAAATTCCTTTTAGTAAACTACTAAATTGGTTACAGAAATACCATTACATACAACAAATCCTGAATTATGAAACTTCCATATAAATACACAATCAATGTTACTAAGACACGATTCCTCAGTCAATCATGTGGATCACAAAACTAAACATGCATTGAATGAATTAACATGAAACAGAAAAGTTATAAAAAGTACCATGCACCCTCTCTTTAATTGAGATTCTTCTTCATCTTCTTTTTAGTATTATTATTATTATTATTATTTAATTAACATTATATAACCAATAATCTTCTTCTTTGATTAGATATAATTCCTTCTCAATCACCCGCTTCAACTTTAAATGTTCCTACTTGATAGCATAATTCAAAAAGCAAACTTTTTTTGATTCCTTTCCGGGTTCTCTTCAGCACATGACACACGAAAACAAAACTAAACAAGAACACCCCACATGACATTCATGGCGGCAAAGCAGAACACAACAAAAATCACAGACAAAATTATATATATTTAAAAAGAGAGAAAGACAATAAGCAAAAAGACCTCCAGTTGATGGATTGAAGAGTAATGAGGTCAGAGTGCATAGCGACTTTGCGAGCGAGCTCTTCACACTCCACGCAATAGAAAAGATGGACTTGCTTCTTCAATCTCTGTAACTCTCCGTCTACCTCCTCCATCTCTTCTCTCTTCCTTTCTGTTATTCCCTCTCTCACTCTCTCTCTTTCTCTGTCTGCAGTGAGGTTGATAGCGGGAGGGTTTTAGGGAGAGAATGCGTGTCTTTAAATATGGCTGTCTCGTGAACGTAACCGGAGGGGCAGCGTTGTTACACTTGTTGTAATTTCACATTCAATTGTTTGATTCCACTTCTCGTGTTTTTGAATTCTGATGCTCCTTTTTTGTATTTGATTTTTCTCGCCTGCGGACCGGTCTCCACGTTTTTCTTCTTTATTATTCCAAGTATAATTACTTCAAAAATTACATCTACCCAAACATCTAAATAAAATTCTCTAAAACGGTATGAAATATAATACTATTTTAATTTTACTCATAGAAAAAGAGAGATTTACATTAAATGTAAAAACCGATTACCAATTGAAAGAATTTATGAATAATTTATTAATATATAAATAAATTAGAAAATAAATATTTACTTTTTGTAGAGATGGATATTCAAACCCATTGTTGCTGATGATGAAGGGTTTTGTTGAAAATTAACCCATTTTGTATAGTTCATTTCGAAAATAACTTTTTTTAAAAAATATTATCTTAAAATCAGTCTCTAGACTTAAATATAAGGGGTAGAAATAAGTAATTTTAAAAAAGGGTTAGTTTTGTACTTCAATCTTCAAAAGAGGTTATTTTTACAATTAATTCTATGGTTAAAAGCGGATTGGATGTGTTTTCGATCATGCGTAACAACTTAGAAAGTTCGGTGCCCACGTTTTTGTTGGGCTGGGTTACTGTCTGAAATTCAAGTTGTGATTCGACGTGTCTGTGAATTGCATTGCATAATAATCAATGTGGACAATCGGTTGAATTTAAATAGACTGTTCAAGTGTTTATACATGATAAATATTTTATACTTTAAGTATTATATTCTAAAGAGAAAACACTAATTTTATTAAATTTGTGATAATAGATATCTTATTTTATTAAAGAGAAAACATAATAGATATCTTATTTTCAAGGTTTTTATTAAATTTGTTCACTTTTTGTAATTTTATTGTTTTTGGCGATAAATCTCTACGAGAATCTCAAAGTATTCATTTACCATTCTAATATTTTTTTATTTATAAAAACAATTATTCAAAGAAAAATCATCTCTAATCTCTCTCGCCGGCTCCTCTATGGAGTCGATTGCTCAAGGAGCATGCACGCTCCTGAAATTAGGACAGTGATTCTATAATACGTAATTTAATTTGGTTTTGAGTATTAATTACTGTTAAAGGATATTGTGATAATACATTGTAGTAATACATGATAAAAATTTTATTTATTTATTATGTTGTCCTTAAAGAACAGAAACAATTATACATTAATTTGCTTGTATAATTTTATATAATGAGGGGTTAAATTAGGAGGGGATGACAATAGTGTTTCTTTGGGTTTGGATAGTACTTACTATAGAAAACCAATCTTTTCTTGGGAAATCAAATGGTATACTAAATATTCGCATGAAATATTCATTCTATGTTTATCCCAAGATCTAGAAGTTTTTTTTTTTTTTTTAAATCAAATAATCAATTAATAAATGAATATTCTTAATGTGATTATGTCACCCTAATCACATTCTAAAACCTAAATGAATATTTGCAGTTTTTAAATGAATTTTATTATCATATGTGTTTCAATGTGGTTATTAATTAGTGTATAACGCTGACGATATCTCAACTTCAAATTGTAGCTTCCCACATACTGGTCTTTCAAGATAAAAGTTGAGATGATTCAGTAATAAACATTCATTTTTACACAATAAGATTGTGGATTAAAGTTATTTACGCTTCCTCAAAATTTAAAATTTCTACTTAAAAAAAATATTTTGCTTTGAGGAATATTTCCATGGATAGCATCAAAACTAACGCGAGTTTGGAATTTATTAACTATTGAAATGAGTTTTGTATAAGTAGTAGTCTAATACTATCACTAATAAGAGAAGTTGGTGCACTACTATTAATTTTTATATTTTAAATATTATTTATGGTTTAACCACTCAAACTTGAATCATTATCAAGTTAAATAAAAGTTTTCTACCATTAAACCACACTGAGTGGTTTTCTATTTAATTAAAAAGCAAATGTTAGGCTTTTCAAATTCTTTTACCTAAATGACATAATATAGGATGTGTCAACATCTTATTAATTCGAGTCAAATTCACTTTTATCTAAAAATAAATGAAAAAAAAAATATTTTCACCTAATATTTTATGAAAATTTGTTTTTAACCCCTTAAATAATTTTTTTTTTTTTCGATATCCAAGTTTACCAAACTATCTTCAACTCTAATGTAAAACGTGCTATTTAAATCGAGTATTGGGTTTTATTAGTTGGGTTTTAATAGGCAATAAAACTTGGTTTTGGGTATTAATGGGCATTAAAACCAGGCCCATTATAATCTGGTATCAAATTTTATTCTCCGTTAAAATCTTGTTGTCGTCTTCGACATTACATCTCATTGGAAATCTCAATTTTCAAGTCAAATCCAATTAAGTATAACAAAATCTAACCTTAAATATTAATACCCAATATTTAAAATACAAAAAAAAAAAAAAAAATCTCAAAAATCACAGAATCTCAAAAAATTCCAATAAAACTCAAACAACCAACAAAGAGAAGCCAAACAAAAGCAATGGAGGAGGTGAATGGTGGTTAGCAATGGTGAACACCGGTCAGCAAAAGTCAGCGATAGTTTGCGAAGGTCGGAGACAGTCAAAATATCTCTTGGGTCAAATTGCACATATAGTGCAATTAATTTAGTTGAGAGGTTGAGAATATATTTTGTTTTTAATTTGGGTTAAAAAGAACTTTGACATTTTAGAATGAGTATTTTTTTTGTATTTATTCACTATTAAATTATTACATTATCTCATAATTTATAAAATATTAATAATTTATATATTATATCATTTTGATATAGATATGAGTGAAAAAATTTGAGAATCCTAATATTACACTAAATTAAAAGGTGATGTACAGTTAAAAACAGTTTTGAAAACAAAAGTTATGAGAGAATTACTGAGAACCCTCCAAACATATGATTTATTACAATCGGAAACCACTTTTACGTTTTATAACAATAACCTCCCCTGTTCTAACTGTTTGATCATAGTTGACTGTGATGGTTAACTGTAATAAGGGCATTTTGGTCAATTTATCTGATTTTTATTTTTCTTTTAAAATTAAATTAATTAATAAATAATTTAAAAATTAAATTATTTTAAAAGTTAAAAAAATTTAAATTTAACTATAAAAAATAATTTAAAATTTTTTTAAATGGATCTAGATTGTCCATCTTAAAAATGAATGGTCTAGATCAATTTAAAAAAGAATAATATTTCAAAAAAATAAAAAAAATGGTAAAAAAAAAAATGATGATGATTCATCTAACATTTTTCTGGGTTCACAACATCAACACATGCCTGATTCATCAAGAATAATCCATCACTATCAATCATCAACACAAATAATCATCAACACAAATAACACAAACAAAAGTCCAACATCATCAATCATCAACACAAACAAAAATCACTGCCATTTTCAAACAAAAACCACTACCATCATCATCAAACAGACCCAAGAACATCATCATCAACACTGCCTGAAAACTCAAACAATAATATAGGTCTGGGTTCCGATCTGGAAACCCAGACACTGATGCGATTCCGGATTGGAAACCCAAATCCACGGCAACGACGGGTGACGGTCTGGAAACCCAGACGTCGACCAGACGTCGGGTCTGGGTTTCCCAACCTAGACGCCGTCGACGTCTGGGTTGGAAACCCAGACGTCGATCTGGGTTTCCAACCCAGATCGACTAGTGAAGAAGGCGAAGAAAAAGAAGAGAAGAAGAAGGGGAAGGAGAAGAGAGAGAGAGGGAGGTGAGAGATTGGGCGTGAAGTCGAGCGGAAAAGAAGAAAGAGAGAAGGAAGAAAGAGAGAGAGAGAGAGAGTGAGAGACGAACAGATTTAATAAATAGAAGGGTATTCTTATCTTTTTAATCCATTTTGTCATTTTCCAGTTATTTCAAACGGTCAACTATGGTCAAACCGTATTATAGGGGAGGTCATTATTACAAAAAGTAAAAGTAATTTCCAATTGTAATAAGTGATATTTATGGAGGTTTTTCAATAATTCTCTCCAAAAGTTATTATAGTGATTTGTAGATGCTTACTATATATGCCGATATCCAACAAGATGAAATCACAGATAGAGATCGATCAAATGGAATAGGCCCTACAATGGAGAATAGATTACTCAGGATGGGTGTTGATTGATCGGCTCGCAACTTTTCGAGCGGATCCCACTGCAAGTTAAAGTCATTGCTTTTGGAATAACTTTAAAGACTGTACTGATTAAAGTGCATACTAATGGCTCACGATTATAGAATAAAAAAATTAAGTTAAAATTGAACTTTTTAATTAATGGCATGTCATGATTCATGAATTCGTGGTTCATGAATCATGCCATCTGTTTGTCGATCTAAAAATATATAAGTGGAGAGGAGATCATCAATAAAGTCATAAAGACATAAGATAAAGAGGCAGGAGTTACTAAGAATTGCACACATATTTAAATTTCTTTTTTAATGGTTGAATCAGATCTTAAGGTATGTGAAAAACAGAATTGCTTATAGTGCCAATGTGCCATGCATGTGCAATACTATCTTATGCGTCATGTTAATATATTCTTCTTATTAGTCCAACATAGTGTTATATGTTCTGTGGTAACAATATTTACACCCCTAAAAAGTTGTATGTACACTCCAACATGGTTTATTTCTAATTCCAATATTATCTTTAGATAATATTACTAAAATAGTAAATAATTTGTAACTACACTCATAAATATTAATCACTTGCTCATTTATATGATATATATATATATATATATATATATTTTATTTTCTCAAATTCTTAACTTCTCTTTTAAATATTAATTTCAATTACTAAACAATTTTCAATGAAACAAATTAATTGCAGAATATTGAAAATGAATTAAAATCATTATATGATATTATTGTATTCAGTTAAAAAAGAAAAAAGAAAAAAGAAAACATGTTTGAGAGAAAACAATAAGAACATATATCATGGAATATCTTTTATTCCAAAAACTTTATAGTAAATCACCGATCAATTCAAACATCTTTTCTTTATAATACAAAATGTCCCTTCAACCAAAATAAAAAATTAGACTTTAATCAGATAACAAAAAACTTATCTAATCAAATGCCCTTCGTCTTCTCATCACCCAAAAAATAATAATAATAATAATAAATGAACTACTATCTCTTACCCACCACCACATCTATTACAGCCAAGGGATTGACTAGAATACTTCTCAATATTTTTCTTAAAAAAAAAAAGCTTTTTGATGTGAATCATTTTTTTAAGTACTTTAGTGTATATAAATTAAACACTCAAGTGCATTGTATATTTCACAATATATTTTTCCCTCGTTTTTCTCAAGTACATCCAGAAAATAATTTGGTTCAAGATAATTCAATATTTCAATATATTTTTTGCAATTAATAATTAGAAGATTTTTATTTGAAAATAAAATAAATAAAACAACCATATTCTAAGTGACATTATGATTTCTGTTTTATAGTTTGTTGCAATTTAAGGATTGTGGATCCAAAGATATGATCATAAAATCTCAATACCAATAATATTAAATAGATAATAATATAAATGTAAATGAGGCAATCTTACAAATAGATAATAAAACAAAATTAATGAAAGGATAATTTTGGTATTAGGTGGGATTTATTTACTAATTAAAGAGTTTTCAAAATTTTAATAGGGTATGTTTATTAAAGGGGTGTTCATACCATTTTAAAGGGGTGGAAATATGGCGGCTCTATTTTCTGCTCATCATTTGGAATAACTTGTGAGACTCAATTCTCAAGGCTAAGCAGTTGAAGTCCAATATTTTTTTAAAGAAAAACAACCTGTAGATGAACACACAAGATATGCTAATCCAGCCCATGTTTTAGTACAATACATGGGCTGGAGCCCAAGTACAATACTGAAGGAGGTGAGGATTGGTAAAATTTTACATATATATATTTTTTCGGCCCAGGTAAGCCCAAACATAGTTACACCCCTGCATGTAAAACTATATTATATATTTACGGGAAATTTGTGTAATTTGCCTTAAAAATTTCGCGTTTGAGTATTTGCTGATTAAGCTAAATAAATAAGTTTTGCAGTCAAGTTTTTCTCGAAAATGTGTTCAAGTGTAAAATGAAAGGACTTGAACATTATAGTAAAATTTTGCTAATAGAGTAATCTCAAAAAAAATAATAATAATAAATAAATAATAATAATAATAAAATAAACCTTTGCTAATAGAGATATGGTATTTATAGAATTTTTTTTTTCCTTGTTGATGCTAATTACGATTTGGAAACCGGATTATATTAATTAATTTTCCAGTAATTAGTTTCGTAACTGGTGTTCAAAATAATAATTTATTTTTTTCAAATGGATAATAATTTAATTTAGACTTAAGATAATTAAAATTATGAAGAATGAGCACAACTAACATCTTCTACATTTAATTAGTAAATCTAACCTCTTAGTCTAGGTCTTCATGACTGATCGTATGCCTCTTTATTTATGAAGGTGTTGAGAGTATGATATCCATCAAATGAATTTTACAAGTTTATGTGGATAGTTAATTCTCAGTTATGGAGTAAATACCCATAGTAAGGTTCAATAGCCTTTGACATGTTTCCCCTTCTATTGTTGGAATAATTGCTTCTTGATTATGATACAATATCTAAGCTGTGTAAGAAATACTTGATTATGACCGATTTCACTGGTGTTAATAAACTTTGACACGTTTTTTCTTTTATTATTGTAATAATTGTTTCTCGATCATGGATTCAATATTTGAGTTGTGTAATAAATAATTGATTATAACAGGTCCTGAAAGTCTTTTAATTTTTTTGATGTAGACTTTAAAAAAGGTACTTCAATGTCACGTTAAAAGAAAAAAAATGAAAGCTTGTAGAGTTGGATCATCAGTGAGTGGAATCAGGGATGCGTGTAGAATCCATAGATTAGAAGATTATAGATAAAATTGACAGACGGGGTAGTGACAGTGAAAAATACGTGTGTTCAATTGGACTAGCTCTTCTCGAATGGGTAATAAATTCATCCATCTCAGAACGGCTCTGAAGTCAGTGGACAACTTAAATTGCCTATTCTGTGGATTGGTGACTCTCTTTCAGTGGTTCAAAGGCTTTGCAAGCCACCCTTTCGCTTTGGTAAACCTAGCTATTGATTGAAAATATTCAACATTTATTCTCTATTTAGGGCAATGTTAAGGCTTCCTTTATTCCCTTAAAACGAAACAAAATGATCAATTTCTAATCAAAACATGCCTTATGCTTGACAACGGATTGGATGTAGCTTAATTTCAAAGTTCACACTTTCATTAATGTTATTTGTTAGATTTTTACTTAGTAGTATTATTTTAAAAAGTCGTAAGAACATTTCTAAGGAATTAGCTTCCTAAATATTAATTAAATTTTAGCTAAAATAATTAAGAGACAATTTATATTACCTCAAATTAAATGTTTAAATAATAAGAAAGAGAATTTAATTAGAATTGTCTTACTCTTCAATTTTGATTAGGTTGATTCAGCTTTTTAAAACAATTAATATTATAGGGAGTGACTGAAATTAATAAAATGTCACATTATTAACTATTTTGATTAAGGACAAATGTATAGTTAGTATGATTACGGATGCTCTAACTATCATCTTTATATGGTTTTTCCTTAACATAATAGACCAGAGCAAGATCTTTTAAATCTCTTTTTACGCGGTATACTAATTGGTTTGCAGGAAACATATACATTTGGTGGTCCACTTCGCTTTTGTTAAGTATGCGAAGTAATTACTAAAAATCTGCAGTTCCTGTGGTTTGTTACAATGTCACGACTGATCTTTGCTTAGTTTTTTCCACACATCAAAATAAATAACATAGTATAATTTAAATAATCCTGTTTAGGTTCATTTACATTTGAAAGAGGTCACTTAGTCACAATTTGGACCACAGATGCACCCTTTCTAAATTAAGGAAATTTCACCTTCATGCGTGCAGGCATATATAGGTTTTTTTTTTTTTTTTTTTTAATACAAAATAAAATAAAATAAAATAAAAAGGAACGTCGATAGTAGAATAAATATTGCAGATGGCATATAAATCATATATGGATGTGTTGGTATGAAAACAGGGGGAGCACAATACCACCAACCTGTTAAAACCAGTGGGTCTCTGATCTCCAACGACGGCATTGAAATTACCTTGTCACTAGACGCTTGCATGCATTCATTGCAAGTGCAGACTACAGAGGACTCATTTGAACCATTGCATGCATGCACACATCTCTATGTGTCAATGCTGTAGAAAGAAATCGGCGAAGGTCCATTGCATGGGATATGTATTAAAGTAGCAATGCAGCCACTTTTGCACTGAAATTTTATTTATATACAGTCCCCTACAGACGAGCGTTCCCAAGCCAATATTATACATTTTTTTTTATTTTTTTATTAATATACATCAACAATTTAATAATAAAAAAAAATATACATATTTTTATCTCTAATATAATTATTAAAAATAAAATATACATTTATTTTGATCAATCACACCAAAAAATTTATCACTCTCTTTCCTTTTATATTTTATAGTTAAGGGAGGAGGGAGCGAGAAATTTTTTTTATATTTTTAATTAATTGAAAACAGTGAGAAATCTTAATTAGTATTTCTATTTTCATATTAAAAAAAAATCATATTAAATCCATATTTGATTTTGATGTTTGTATTACCAAAAAAAAAAGGCTTGGCCTTTGATTAAATGCGTGTACTGAATTCTTTCCAAAACAAATGTATACTAAATGAGGGAACACGCGTTACCAGAGAATTTTAATATAAGATAAAAGTAAAAGAGAAAGAAAAAAGGAAAATTTTTGCCAATTTATAAAACAAAACAAAACAAATGTAGCTCGTCGGTTAAGAACATTTTTAAGAATTAATGCTTCAATTTCAAATTCTTCCACTAGTTAACCATAAACTACTATTTTATCAAATGCATTACACTCGGGTAGATTAAGGGTGTTGGTCATCTGAAAGTGGAGGGAACTGAATTCTGTAACTTGCATGTGATTTTAGAAATATTTTCTTTTCTTTTTCCTGGTTGCATTGTCACATTGTGTTTGAAATGGTCCACTGCAGTAATGTTTGGCATACTCAGGCCAGTTAAATAAGGATATTTAATTTAATTCCATAGCATTATAAAGTACATACCCTTAAATCGATCAAATCAAAATTATATATATGCATTCTGCAACAAAATGTAACAATATAACAGAGAGATCTCACCACTAGCACATTAGTGGCAAGATGTCACAAAAATTAACCAACAACAAGAATGTAAAAAAAAAAAAAAGATAATAATAACTAATTAATTTCAAGAGATGGATGGGTAATGTAAATAAAAGATTGCTAATTTAATTAATTAAACTAGGGTTTTTTTCCCCTGTTATCCTGGACAACCCCATCGTTTCCTGCAAGCATCAAGTACTTGTCCCTCCTAGTGAAAGTGGTGCACTCAAATCCCAAAGCATCAGCAAGTTGTCTCTGTATATGATTTGCCACTTCATGACTAGATCTTCCTCCGGCACATGTCAGATCTCTTGGCATCTTCCCAAGGATGTGTATGTGATAGCTTGGTCTAGGGTTCATCAGGAAGAAAATGGGATCCAAGCACTTCAACCCACTTGCTGTCGTGCCATAGAACATGCTCACATGTGTGTTCATCGCTACAGGGACTATCTCATCGGCTAGCTCGGCAAACAAGGAGCTAAACCTTAACAAATAAGGCTCTCTACAAGTGGTTCCCTCAGGACACACCACCAAATCACCTTCGCTAAGCAATCTCTGCATGGTCTCTCCATCTTGTTTTCTGTCTCTAGTCAGTCTAACGGTTTTTATTGGGGCTATGATTTCGGACATTTTGCTTAGACTGTAAGTCACTGCAGTCAAAGGCTTGGCTAAAGCTGAACTGAGGAAAACCGGGTCCAGGAGGGTTCGATGGGTGCACACAAAGAGGACTCCCTTTCCGGGGTGTGAAATGGAAGAAAGGGCGGCACACCCTTTGACTCTTATTTCCACGCCGCTGCATGTGGCCAAATAGATGGCTAGCTTGTATGGAAGCAGGATCCCCACAAAGAGTCTGAAAATGGCTAAAACTATTCCAAGTGGCAGCCACATGAACATGCAAAGAGTTGAGAGCGGTGTGGGCAAGAAAGCTAGCCTTCCATCGTGGAATATGAGGGGTTTTGGGTATTTGTTCCTTGGCATTATTGAACTGCTTTTGATACTATCTTCATTATTCACCACATAAGCTTCCTGTCACAAATTATGTAAATTACATCATTAATTAGGTACCATAATAATTACAGATATGTCATTTAGATAAGTAATCAATCTGGTGCCATGAATTAAACGGGATTTCATGTTAAAGTGTACTGCAAGAAATGTTTTCTCTATTAAAATGGAAAATTCTTTTAGAATGTATGTACTGTAGAGTACGTATCCCACCAAAATAACAAGAATCGGAACGGGACAAGTTTTAGGCTATAGTTATTGCATGAGTGGACCACTTTAATGAAAAAAAGATGAGAAAGGGTCTACTTATGCAATAATTATAATTCATATCCTTAAATAATGGCCTAAACGTTGATGAGTCAATATACACTTTTTAGGTAAATGGATTACCCAAAATAGAAAAATGAGTAATGACTTTACTAAGAATACGAAGTTATAGAAACTTGCATTATGCGCTCTTTTGTAAATATAATGAAAGCCAGATTGAAGAAAATTAAGAAATGACAGTCGATTGAAGAATACCTTGCAAAGGGAGAGGAAGAGGTGGTCATTGAAACTTGAAGTTCCGAGGCCAATTTCAGGCTTCCTGTCTCCAAAGTAGTCATCAAGTGCCTTATGCTTTACAAGAATACCAGGCCCAGATACTAATCCAGTAAAATAGTCACCAACAGTGTGTAACTCGGTCCCTACAACATCATCCACTCTCAAAAATTCCTTGAGAAACCCCTCCACCATCGCTCTAGGCACAGTTGTGAAGACAACCCTAGACCCAGTTGACGCCAAGACATCATAGGCATGAGCATTGAGATTCTCAAGGTAAAACTTAGGCAAAACAGCCCTACTCACACTCTCCATATTCTTCTTTTTAAGGCCACAAAAGGATATGAAGATCATAACTCTTAGTTTCATCTCATAGTCCAAAACCCACAAGAAAAGACATGACAAAAGCAACAAAAATGCTCTCAAAATGCCGCCACCTTCAAAGGCAACAAGCATAAAATAAGGGAAGAAAGAATGGGATCTCAAAAGGACCCCATTCATGTCACACACCAATGTATCAAACCCTCTATTTTCCAAGTCACACTTGGTGACACTAGGGTACAAAGGAGATTGCTGCTGTGACGAAGATTTAAGAGATTGGTTTTTCCAAAAAAAGCCATAGTTTCTCATCTTCTTGGCGGCTTTGTAACATGAGTTGGCCAAAAGCTGGTACAAGATCCACTCTGCCAGCTTGAGAATCACCATTGGAAACACCATGGCTAGGCTAGCTTAGCTGTTTCTTTATGTGTCAACAATGACGTTACAAAAGAAGAAGAAAGTTAAAACCTTCAGAGAGAAATTAAAAGACAGAACGAGAAAAGACAAAGGGTCAGAGAGAGAGAGAGAGACAGAGACAATAAGGGAGGGTTCAATGTGATGAGAAGAGAAGAAGAGCAGAGAATATATTTATAGGAGTCATTACAGGGGTGTAGGAGAAAGTTGACCAGTGCATTTGGTTAGCCACGCCGCGGGCATTAATTGCACCGAGTAATTTTTTTACCTTTTTTAGTTAAATTTCATTTTTATTTTTTGCTTCAAAGAGGTGCCATGCCTATGAACATGCCTCTACAGTTTTCTCCTTTTTCTTAGCTAGCAACAACAATTGTTAGGTTGGATTGTTGGTGACCGCCTTCGCAAATTTTTCTTTGAAAATTTTAGCCTCTCTCATTATTCAACAGTTTTCATTTTGGCATGCGAGTGTGTGAACAGTTTTAGGATATGAACAAGGTTAGATAGCTGGATGAAGAAGATGAAAATTCGTGAACCTTCATTTATTAATGAAATTTCAATTTGCTGTCCATTTTTCAACCAATCACATGTTAGATAAACCATACCATCTGATCAATCTTGACTTTTTTTAACAATTTTAAGGTACTTCAGGGTCAAATCTCACTAGTAAATCACAGCCACTGAGGCAATACTTGACTTTGGTTCACTGCAACACGTTGACTTGTGGATCTATTCTCCGAATGGCCAATACATTATTTTATTTTTTTTTGAAAGTTCCCAATATTTTGAGTTATTATTGGATATAAAGACTTTTTTGGCCATTTGTTACGGACATTTTTACAGTCGCTGCAGTAATAGGTGAAGGCAATGTGAAATAGAGATTAATTTCAACGAATGGCATTCTTACGTGAACGTGATCACTTTTAATTTATTAACAACAGAATCTATCAAAATACGCAGCTGGACAGACTTTTTTTGGGTAAATTGTTGATTTGGTGGGTGAACATTGAGATCACGCAATTCTGGTTAATCGTTTGGTTAATATACAATCATTTGAAATGAGTGTTAGATTATCATGCATGTTGTTTGCATGGAACATCAGCTAGAATCAAAAAATTTAGCGAACGACCTGAAAAATAGTCATCCAAAGTAGAACTAGTATGTAGTTGAATCATGCATCATGTATGTGTGTGTAATATATGCGAATGTGCATTTATGTGGTAATGAATAATTAGGGCAAGAACAAATGTCCTATTAAAAAAGTTGAGTTATGTTATGCTCTTTTTTTCTACATAAATCAAAAGGGCCACAGAAGGCCCAAAAGAGGAATAAAGCCCAGAGGAGCCCAGGAAGCCCAACCTTTAGATCGCTATAGTGAGCTCGTCGGACTAGCGAGCTCGCATAGCGCCAAGTCTACCTTAGTACATCCCCTGCTCATGTTTATGTAAGAGCCCATTTCAGCATCTCTCCAGCCCGTGCAGTTCGCCAGGTCGGTGAGATCGCATTAGGAGATACTTTATAAAGTTAGTCATCGAATTCACCTAATCCCCTGATTTCACGCTGACACAACCTCAGTAGTTTTCAAGAAACATTTAATGCGGCGAGTGCTCATTTAATGAAGAGAAGACTTTACCTGAAGCATTTAATGTAGGAGTGGGCGTGTGGAGAATAATCATTATTTTAGTATTAAATGTAATATGACTTATGTCAGATTAGTTGAAAATGATCATGATTTATAACGTATGCAATACTCTATTGTATCTTTCTCTCTCTACAAATAGGGAGATTTTCATTGTAACAAAAAAAAGTGAGGAACACTAGTATTACCGTCACTCTGCCGGAATTAATTCAGAATGACCCGTGGACGTAAGCACACTCGCCGAACCATGTAAAATTTTTATCTTTGCATTCTTCTTCCCCCTCTCTTTCCTTATTAATTGCTTTACTACTGTTGTTCATCTACCTCAACCAGCATTTAACTCAATTCATTGCAATCTATCAACTTTAAACCGCATTTATTATTATTTATTATCACGTTCGCAGTCTGAGCCTTTGAATCTCTTAATCGATCGTTTCCGGACGTTGATAAGTTAAGACACAATGTATGTTCAATGGTATTATTATTATTATTATTTCACGTAATTAAATTGTATGAAAGACTGGAGTACACTTTGAATGGTCGATATATATCATGTACAACTAATATTCCTGTGTTTTTACTTAAAATAAACATTCATTTGTTTTTATGCATATGCATTAATCTCAAGTCTTTATTAGGTTTTTGATTAAAATGCTTCGCATTTTGATGATTGTTCCATTTTTTTTTTCTTTACGAGTACTTTTTTTTTTTTAATCGAACAAGAACTTAATTATGATTACTTTATTTTTATTTTTATTTTTTTTAGAAAAGGAACGCGATGTTTGCCGTTATGTTTGATGCTGATTTCCAGTCCATTTCCTTGAGCCACTGTGAATTAATGGGCTTAAAACGCCCAATACTACAACTCAGAAGATGATGGGCTTCAAAAGCCCAATATAAAATCCATAATTTTTAAGGGGAAAAAAAACCAAAAATAAAAATGTTGATGGGACTGCCGGCTGCGTTATCTCTAACAGTAGAATCTCCTAACATGCCTTTTCCTTTGAAGAGGGTGGGGAGTTATCTGGCCTGTCCCGTCCCATTCTCTTGACATTTCTCCTAATTTTTAGACTTTTGTTTTATGGGCAAAATAAAAAACACATATCTATTGATGGCCAGATTTATCCTTTTAATCATTATTATAAGTGTTTGAGAGAGTGATAGGTAACTCGAACTCATAACCTTAATAGTATAAGTATGAATGATTAAACTCTTTTAAAGGAAATACAATGATCAACTAGCACTATGGTAATTTTATTATAAACCATAGTTATTAGTTAATCTATCAAAATCATAGGTTTATCTCTGAAAACTTGTACTGATCAACAACCCGAATACTTCAATGTTGGAACATAATTTAGTCATTTCATTACTTCAAGTTGGATTAAATAATTACAATTTTTTTCATTTGAATAATCTGCCTGAGTACTTTTTTATTGTTTTTCGTTTATTGTATTAATTGTTGACAACGTATTTTTATATAATCAACTAGTAATTAATATTGGTATTCAAAAGATAGCAAGGATGATTGATGCATCGGATAAGGTCAAATTTTTTTAAGAAATGGAAAAGGTCAATCAACTAAACTTTTTAGCAAGAGAGCCTATAAAACGAAACGAAGAAGATACATAATAGTGCAATTACTCAACTAGGTAGGGCTTATCACAATTGAAATGACAAATAAATAAATAAATGCGGTGAAAAACTGAATCCACATCCTTATCCGGTTGCCTTCCACTGTTTAAATTAATAATAAAATGAGATCAAACCATCATCATTCTTGAGTTGAATCCAATCATCATGAATTCCCATGCTCTAAAAACGACATAACATATCCATGTGACTGTCCCATGATGCCAGCTCTAAACCATGGAACCTGTCTATACTTTTTTTTTTTTTTTAATTATTAATATTTTCACTACAATGTACAAAAATCATGCAATTTCTTTGTAATAATCAAACAAACTCTTAGCTTCCAACCCTAACGCATCATCCACCGTTCGATCATCCCACCGTTCTCTCATTGCCTGATTTAGCCGTTGGATGAAACCCTTGTTATCCTCCTCACAGTGGTCCAAGATCTTCGCCATCACCCTGCAGGTTTCCTTGTCGTCACGCTCGCAGCAGCTGCCTCCGAATCCAGCTAACTTGTTCACGTACTCGACCAAGCCGTCCACCAGCCACGGTGGAGCCCTGGAGTCGCCGTCCCACAGCCACACCTGGGCCATGCCACGTTGGATAGCCGAGATGATCGCCTGATCGGTATTTGAGTCTTCCATTATCGAGGGGCTTATGCTGATGACAAACTCATCGGTTTTGGGTTGGTCGACGACGGGAATTCGTGTACGGTTAACGTTGTTGCTTGAAAGCCGGAGAGTGACGCTCCGGACTTGCTTCTTGTGGTGGTTGGTGGTGGTATCTGGGTAGAGAAGGTTTTCGACGAAGGAGCTTGTGTTTTGGATGATTCTTGTGGCCTTGTCGTTTGACACGTAGAAGAGCTGGAAGTGTTTGCCTGCCGGAGAGTCTTTGGACTCGTTGATAATGACTATATCAAAGCCTTTGGAATCTTCGTAGCGTGCCCAAATGGCAATTATTCCAATGAAAATGACTGAAAGAAGCCGGATACTAATAGCTTTACCTGAAGATAAAAACTTGAAATCTTGATCATCTTCGGCGGTGGTGGTGGTGCCGGATAAGAGGGGTTGGAAGAGGTGGTGCTCTTCCATCGAAGATTAGGTGGGGAAAAGGAGTAGTACCTGTAGTAATGAAAGAAACAAAAAATATGGTCCAAAACGAAGCATTTTATGAGTATGATATTTACTTTAAAGGCACGGCATGTGGTTGCAATTTGAAAACTTTTTGCGGGCATCCACAGTGGGCACAGCTTATTGGCACGTGCAACATGCTACACATCCGCAATTGTCTGGCCTTGCTTTGTTTCTATCATGTCTTCTTGTATTGGAATAAAGGCAAATTGCACAAACGACCCCAAGTTTAGATTTAATTACAGCTAACAAAGCCTCTTACTTTAGCTTATGTAAACCACCATTGGTGTTACTTATCATCCGTTAAAAGAACGGTTCCACGCAAAAATGCCCATCTCACTTTTAATAATTTAAATAATATATAATATAATTAGTTAAAGAAAATGGATGGTGGAGATTTGATCTCCTCCACCAAAATGGATGGAGGCGATCTCCTCTTTCATTTAACTTTGTTTGATTAAAACACAACGTCAATGAACAAGAAATCTATTTTTTTTTTTTAAAAAAAAAAGAGAGAAAGATAAGAAGGGTAAAACATGGAGCCAAATTTCTAGTCCTCCAGATGGGTCAAAGAAATTTTGGAGGTGCAGAGTTCCTTCAGAGTAGACTGGTCCAGGTGGAGGAGCAGTTTGCTCCATGGAGGGCAAATCTGCCTCTCGTAAGGAGCAGATCTTGCTCCTCCGGTTGGAGCAATTTGCTCATTCTTAAGAAGCAAACTCTCCTCCATGTGGAGAAGCGATCTGCTCCGTATGGAGGATCAGATCCTCCATTATCAGTGGTGAGGGTGGGAATGTGGTCAGGTCGGGTCGGTTTTGGTTAAAACCAAACCGAAACCGATTATTTTCGACTTTTGAAAACAAAAATCGACCCAAACCGATTTCACACTGAAACCCGACCTTAACCAAACATGCTCGGGCCCGTTGAGGTCGGGTCGGTTTTCATCCACTGCAAAGGACAACAAAAATGCAGAGGATTAAAAAAATTGCAGAGTTTGATAATCTTCAGCATCTCTAGCATCATCACCAACCCCCAAACTCATCACATCATCTCCAGAACAACACAACATTCCCCACAAATCAAGCTATAATCAGCCGGCACTTCAACTTGAATTACAATTTCAAATTATATGGGACCTTAATTTACATATTTATGTATTTACGAAGTGGGGAACTATAGAAACAAATATATATATAAAAAGATAATAAAAACCTATAAACTGACCTCTCCAATGAATATATAGTTAGATGGCATAGCCCTCTTTCATTATCATGCATGAAAGTAACACTCGAAAGGCAACGGCAGTGGGAGGAAATTTTGCTGGATCTCGATGGAGACGAGACGAGGCGAGTTGGGTTAGCGAGTGGAGGAGGAGAAGGAGATGTAGACAACTGATTTTTTGGATTGAGGACGATGGACACAAGACCATTGAGGAGGAGGACGATGGAGACAAGACCATTGAGGAGTTGGACTCTGTGTTGAGAGCAAGTGGAGAGCCGACTATGGTGATTGAAGATTGACTGAGAGTTTAGAGGGAATCAGTGGAGAGTGACTGAGATATGACATATGAGGGTTTGAGTGTTCCAAAAAGCCGGTTTCAGTTCGGGTCGGTTCTCACAAGGAAAACCGACCTGAAACCGAAAACAACCGCTTTTAAATATATAAAACCGAACAGACTCAAAATCAATTTGAAAACCGATATTTTCGGATGGGGTTGGGTCAGACCAAGTCGATTTCCTTTTTTGTCCACCCCTAATCAATGGAATAATTCAATTAGCAGTAATTTTTCTTTTAAAAAAAAAATCTTTTCAGCTTTGTCATAAAAAAATCAATTATTTTATAACTTTCTTTCCATGTTTATCTTGTGATTATGATGGTAAGGAAGTTAGGGAAAGATGTTTTAGTGATTTTGATGATGAATGATAGATTTTTGGTTTGGCTGATGAATAGAGAAAGGAAAGTAACATATTTCTAATTTTGAGGTGGAGAATAGTGAATTCATTTGAACATCATTGTTTTTATCGATGATAGTGATGTGATTATTAGTTAATAAGATTTTTTTCTAATTTATTAATTTTAAATATAAATTACTTATTTTGAAATAATAAACGAATAATAAAGTAAGTAAATAAGACATTTTGGACGCCCTCAAAGTTGGTAAACTATTAATTTAAATGAAAGCCAATTGACAATATATACAACTAAACTCAAGGGAGTCTATGCAATTTGCTCTAATTATTCTAATTAATTATACTAGCTTAACGAAAACGGCTTATAGATCCAATCTTAATTAAGCTAGCTCTTTGCAGTTCTAATTAGCTTGTTCCGATAGCTATACGTGATTGAGATTGAATTGTCTGACGTGACGAAATTGTGTTTATATATTACATAAATTTTCATTTAATTTGCACACATGATTTCAACTTAAACGGCCAGTGATATGTTCGAAGAAATATTTTTTTCAGTGATGTTAACAACGTAGCACGCTGCACGCATGCTATTTTAATATATAGTAAGTTGATTTAAAAAAAATGAAACAATAACGCATTAAAACTTCAATTTGTAGTTTTAGATATCTTATAAAAAATAAATATAGATATCATGTATAACTTTTTAACTTCTTTAGTGTTCTGGCATACCTTTATCTTATGTCACATATTTTAGCCACGAAATTTTAATATTATATTTTAATTATTCAAATAATTGATTTTGAATTTTAAAGCCTTTAATTGTTGTGAGAAGTGTAAGAGAAAACACTCATTTCTAAAAGGTGGAATGCATACAAACAGTTGACACAATAAGACAAGGCTAAACAAAATAACTCAAGAGTGTAATGCAATTCATATAATCAGTTACTTTGACTTTGCTCAACAGAAATTAATATTTTTGGTCTAAGAAACATAAAATTTTTATTAATAGTAATTTCTTACTTAATTTTATAAACTTTTGAAAAGCTCATTAAAGTTTAATTTCATAATGCTTAAATTTTAATTATATAAAAACCAAATATTCATATTTGCAAACTGTTTATCATGTTTTTGCTCTGGATTGGAGGTCTATATAAAAGTGTTAGATTGAAAGACCGGTTTCTAAGAATTTAAAAACTTTTTTAGCAAATTCTTAACCATCGTGAGTTATCATTATACTCAAAAATTTAAGCCGATAAAAATGATTAAAGTATAGTATTTAAGACTAGAGGTTATAATACATTAACATACCCGTTCATGTGTAACGTGGATAGGTAACAGATGACGGAAATATGCTAAAATGAGTAAATTTTTAGATAAAAGGACAAGAGAGAGTTTGAATAAGAGATATCTAAACTTTGTTACTATGTCAGTTACCATCGGATCCAAAAATTTAAGCTGATAAAAAATGACCCAATATAATATTTGAGACTTGAGGTTATGATGCACTAACAACCACAATATATAACTCTAGTGTAAATAAAAATAAGAATACACAACAAGATAATATATTTGCTAGTAAATAATAAGAGAAAATTTAGAGCCATGTTTGCATGTTGGGACTGAATTTGATTCACTGTTAGAAGAGTAGCTGGAGTGCAGTTGGAAGAAATTAGCCTTTAGGCACATTAATATTCAAATTTTGACCAACGGCTCGAAGGTGCTTTAGCCATTAGAGTGCCATTTTAATTGCAATTACAATGGTTCGAAAACAAGCTTGAGTGCATCTACCATTCCTGTAAAGATTTGTATATTTGGGTAAATTTCAACTAGTCTTATGAACTTAATGAAGTTATTGTTAGATATATAAGTAATCTGTATCAAATACTTAATAATTAAATGAAATTAAAAAAACAAATAAATAAAGAATTGAAAAGAACCGGATGACAAAAGCTTGCAAATTTAATGCAATGTCCTAAGACAGAAATTTGACACCCTTTCTCTGTGCTTTGAAGGTCTGTTGGTATCTGTCTTCCCAGGATTCGACTGTCAATAATCTGGATTCGCAGCACTTGAAGCAAATTCTGACAAACTGAAATTTATGATATACAGGAACAGAAAAAAAAGAAAAGAAAAATTCAAAAGGTGTTTTTCTTTTTAACTAAATTCGAAATTGAATTTTATAGAAGAAATTGTGTCTATTCAAAATGACACATCTGTATCAATGGACACAACTGTTGTCTTTAATAGTTTTTGTTCAGTCAAAATTCAAATTCGATTTTTCAAATTCAAACATAAAATTCAAATGATACTGAATTTGACATCAAATTAAAAAATTAATTGTGACATAGGATGACTCCTTAAATCAAAGACCAATGGCCCCAAGGCCCAAAACCAATCTTTGATTTATTAAATAATATATATATATATTTATGAGTCAAAGTTATATCCAATTTAAGTCTAAGCTTTATCATTTATTTTGTCCATTCTTAAAGCCTTAAAAGCTATCACTTTATAAACAAACAATTCCCACTCTATTTTTCCAATGTGGGACTTATTTCCATTCAAACATTATTTTTCCTAACAATACCCCACATTTGAATTGGAAATAATATCTTCAATTTTTATTATTATTTTTTTAAAAAAAAATAAAACAAGAAGCTATGCATATATGAGATATCAGAAATGTTATGTATCAAGAAAAATGTCTTATAGACTTGAACTTACCTTAATGAAATCATATCGGATTCACCTGATGACGCAGTGGATATTTATAATCTTGAACTATTCACCTTTTTTTATGGTAAAGCTAGACAATATGGTTCACACATAACATAACTTTACAAAATTTCAGTTTATACGTTTGTGTTCATTTTGGTCTTGAACAATTTCTGGGTTCATGATAGCTTTAGGGAATTTAGTCATTTTTATTCTCATAAATACGACCCCACATTTACTATTATATAGGTGACATTAATTTCTATTAATGTCATTAAATGCTTAGCATAACCTTTACATCAATTGACATACTAATACTATCATAGGAATGAGTTGATTTGTATGTTCAAGTTTTTGAATCTTACCCAATCAGTTTGTCTATTGAACCTAGACCATGGGATCTCCAATCAACTAGGTTAGGTTTTCGTCAGGTAAAATTCATTGTATTGGTTTTAAACTCATTCCTTTCGATGTAACCTTGATCTGCTCTCTAGGTAGGCCTTTTGTCAATAGATCTGAAATATTTTCCTTTGACTTCACATATTGTATAAAGATTACTCCATTAGAGAGCAATTGCCTAATCGTATTATGTCTGCGCCTAATGTATCTTGATTTGCCATTATATACTTTATTTTTAGCTCTTGCTTGAGCTGCCATACTGTCACAATATATACAAATTGCTGACACAGGCTTATGCCATATTGGAATATCTTCCAAAAAATTTCTTAACCATTCTGCTTCTTCAGCAGCTTTATCCAAAATTATGAACTCTGACTCCATTGTAGAACGTGTTATACACGTTTGTTTAGATGACTTCCATGAAACAGCAGCACCACCTAATGTAAAAACATATCCACTAGTTGATTTAGTTTCTGTGTTATCAGAAATCCAATTGACATCACTATATCCTTCTAAAACTAGTGGATATTTTGTATAATGCAGTCCATAGTTTAACGTATATTTTAGATACCTCAACACTCTGATCAAAGCTTCCCAATGATCACGTCCAGGACTGCTTGTATATCTACTAAGTCTACTAACTGAATATGCGATATCAAATCTAGTAGAATTCATTAAATACATTAGACTACTGATTATTTGAGAGTATTCTAATTGAGATATTGCATCTCTTGTATTTTTCTTTAATTTACAATTTGCATTAAATGGAGTCACGACGGGTTTACAATCATACTGATTAAACCTCTTTAATATTTGTTCCACATAATGAGTCTGACTATGAACATAACCCAAGGCCAATATTTGATTTATTAAATAATATATATATATATTTATGAGTCAAGCTATATCCAATTTAAGCCTAAACTTTATCATTTATTTTGTCAATTCTTAAAGCCTTAAAAGCTACCACTTTATAAACAAACAATTCTCACTCTATTTTTCCAATGTGGGACTTATTTCCATTCAAACATTATTTTTCCTAACAGTTATGACTAATCTAAGAGATCCAAAAGGGTTTGAAAATCTAAGTTCATGATGAAATAACGAGCAGATTTAAGCAACAAAGCATATCTATTAGACTATTACATAAAAAGTCTTAATCTAAGAAACTTCTCCAACCGATTGCACAGCTTGTTGATCCTTGGTTATTGAATTCTTTATACACTTTATTTGATTTCTTATAGAGTAAGATCAAAGACATGGAGCCTTTCGCTATATTTTCAATATATTTGAAACTTTACTCTATTACATTCAAATCAAACATTGTTAGAACTGCGTCAAAATTTGTTATCTTCAAAATCAAGTATTAAAGCTTTGAGGCTAACAAGAAGTAAATTTGTTTGCCGATTAGGCTTGATTTTCTTGGCAAAACAAAATCAGTTTACTTATTTTACCGTACAAGCCTTAAAAAGTTACAAGATTAACAACCATACAAATGATAAGTTTACATACAAAATCATTTACTCACTTTTTACAATCCTAGAATTGTGCCTGGAGATGGTTAAATAATCCGTTGAAATAGGACCTTGCGGGGAACCTGCAATTATGGGTGAAACTGGTTTTCAATTTGGTGAGGATGGATACAGGATGGTGACAAACGGTAAAACCCATAATAGGTACGGAACTCATAACCTGCAGGAAATAAATTACTGATAATGTGACTCGAATAATTACTTCCACAACCGAGGAGATGATAACTTCTCCCAACAGAAAATTCATAACCTACACCTTATATTTTAAAAGATAATAAGAGTAAGATTTGAACTTTTGATATTTTATAATCAATGTGAATACTTAATCACTTCTATTAAAGGGTGGTGTGTGACATAATTGTTGTTATAAATTGTAAAGTTTGGGTTTTAAAAACTTGATGGTGAAGGCTCAAACTCTAAAGATGCTGAGGAGTGTATATAGCCATCATTATGGTAGTAGCATTATATATTTTGGGTTTGCACTCACTCAACTGTCACTCTTACTCTCAATTTGTGTTTATTTACCTTTTTGTATTTTCGTTAATTTTTAAGCACTTATATGAGTATTGTAGAATTGTATAATATTGCTAAGACTTCATTTGGTAAATAAGATTGGATGAGATAGGATTGAATATAACTTAATAAACATTATAACGTTTTTGGTGCAGTTAGGATTAGACTAGATTTGACTAAATTAAATTAATTTTTAAATAAAAATATTTGAACTATTTTTAAATATAATTAACATAAATAATAAATAATAACAATAGAAATTAATTAAATACAACATATTTTTAAATTATTATTAAAATTTTTTATTCTATAAACCTTTCAAAATAAATTTATAATTTTAAATATATTTAATATCAAATTATTAAATTATTGTATTTATTAAAATTATAAAAAAAATAAAAAATATAAAAAAAAAATCCCACATGAGAGGGATTTTTGAAACCGACCTATATTGAAAAAGGGATAATTCTAATATCCCGTTTGATCTAATTATTAGTTATTCCCTTATAGTTTGGACAAATCTCATTTTCTCTCTTTTGTTAATTTATTAATGTCCGATAATTACACTGCACGAAAAGACAAAATTATCTTTAAATTATAGAAAAAATGCAAAAATAAAATTAACAAAAAGACTAATTTACCCTCAAAATGTTTATATAATAATATTAAAAACGATTGAAATATAATAAAATAAAAAAAATAAAAATTATAGAGATTACTTTTTTAAAAAAAAAAAAAAAATTCAATGAAAAACAAAATCCAATTGCTAGAAGGGTTTCCATGATTAGAACCTGGAACCGGAAACCCAGATGTTTACTGGGTTTCCAACTTCAAACCTAGAAAACATCTGTGTTTCCAATGCTAGAAGCCCAAATATTGTTTGTTGGGTTTCCAACTTTAAACCCAAGTTTATTAAAAAAAACAAAAACAAAAACAAAAATCACCACTAACAAACCTAAATAACCACATGTTTTTTGATAAGCATGAAGGAAATGTATCTACAAAAAATAAAAATAAAAAACACAAAAAAACACAAAAAAAACCCAAATCATCAAACAAAAATCATTAACAACAAACCCAAAAAACCATACCTTCGCTGATGAGCATGAAGGAAATGGATCCATTCCATGTTAATAGAGAAGATTGAACTCCACCAATGTGATTTAGATCCACGTCTCATTTACTTTTATGGATTAGATCGAACTTCGATTTAAGTCAAGTTTCTAACCAAACTTCAAAAGAGAGAGAGATAATAAAAGAGAAGTGTGAGAACAGAGAAAGAAAAGAGAAGAAGAAGAAGAAGAGACTGAAGAAAAGAAGATAAAGAAAAAGAAGAAGAGACAGGAAAAGGGAGAGAGAGAGTAAGAGAGATTTTTTTTTTTTTAATAAATGAAGTGTTTTTCTTTTTAATTTTTTGAATTATGTGGTGGACATAATTTAAAAAAATTAATTATTTTTTAAAAAATAATTTTTTATTTACCATGTACACATAACATTCATCTATTTATTCAATTTTTTTTTAACTTATTTTACAATGAATTGATGATTTTACTTTTCTTGCTTAATGGTTAAACGTTAACTTTTAACGTTTAAATTGATAGTAAGTTTTTTTTTGTTATTTTTATAAATGATAGGAGTTTTTGACTATTTTTATAAACTACAAAAGGTTATAACGATTTTTGAAGTTAGAGATTTTTTTTTAATTAATATGTCATACTATAATGAGAAAATTAGAATTATCACTTTCAAAAATCCTCCTCAAGTAAGATTTGTTGTGGGGCTCGCTTGGTTTGGGATGGAAAACTGTCATGCGGTGTACATTGTGGGATGAGTAATTTCAAATCCCATCCCACAACGATGGCTGTCCGCGAAACCGGCCCTAAAAGTTACATTTAAAACTCCATATGTCTCTTGGATTATCTTAAGATTAGGTGACTATTTGTTTTTTCGTTTAAAGACAAGACAAAGAAACAAAGAACCTCCTGCGCAATCTTTAATATACAGAATCGCGTCCAACCCAACAAAACTACATCCACCAAAGGATCGCCATCCAGCAGTTACAAGACGCGAACCTGGGCCCTAGCAGTTTTATGTCGTCACATCACGATAAGAAGTCAAAAAGGAGGCCTGAGAGAACAATGGGCTCCCGGTACAACAGTGGTTTGTACACATGGGCCTTTATGATCTGTTTTCTCAGTATCGACTCATGCCTCTAAATTTTCTATGATAAAATTAACCTTAAATATTATTACTTATTTTCATTAAAATTTTCCTTCCTACTCTCATTTGATTGTTTCCATACCCAACCCAACACTGAAAACAACCCATAATTCTTTCATCAAGATATTTCTGCAACTTTGTCAAGCTCTTACAGTTTTAAGTTGTGAATGTTAAGTGAAATGTCTATTCTTAGCTGGAATTGATAAGACTAGAGGATTGTTTATATGCCATTACTTTTAAATTTGACACCGGTCATATCAAGCCTTGTTGAGACTTGATAAGATGAATCACTACTAAATGACTATAATTACAAACTTTTTTTTTTTTAAAGAAAAATTTGACACCAGTACGATCAAGGTCTTACAATTATATGCTAGTTTATTTGCAATTGGACATATATTGGGTTAGTACTCCATCAAAACTTGACAAAATCAACTCTACAAGCATCACCCAAAAGGCAACTTCTACTGTAGGGGAGGGATCTCCATACACTTTGTGATTTTATTAACAAATGTGATGCTCAAACCTCTATCATGAGTAGATGAAGATAATGTATAATAATCATTTGAGTTATGAGTGAATATATGATTATATATTATTTTTTGATAACTCATTCGTAAGGATGATAATTTCATATGTGAACCCGTGAATTTTTACCCTAATGGATGAGTTTGATTTTATTAAATGAGTTCGTGAATAGGTGTGGATGTAAAATTCCACACCCAAAGGGGGTTCGGGTTCAGGTTCGGGTTCGGGTGTAGGTACCAAAAAAATCTGTACCCACACCTGTATCGGTGAACACACAATATTAAAAGAAAAAAATATATTTATTAACTTGTAAAAAGTAACTAGGGACGACAATGTTGGCATCATGTCATAGAACTTGGAAGTGTAGATGGATATGTATTTTCTAGTTTTGTTAATGGTTATGTTGTTTGGAGAATTTGTTAGGTATTTTGGCCAATGTTTTGGCATATTTTTATGTTTTATTTAGATTTAAATTATGTTGTTTATTATAAATTTATCATGTTCAATGTTAAACTGTAGGTTGGATTATTAAGTTTGATTTTATTTTATGGTTGATAGTATTGTTAGGATTTGAAAATTATATCATTTATGCTTATTAGGTGATATTAGAGGAAAAAACTTTATGAAATTTGATATGATTTTTTTGTTTTTTATTTTTCTTTTTACATGTTGCAGTCTTGCACCCGCACCCGCAAAACTTTACTGGTGTGAGTGTAAAGTTTTCTTGCAGGTTCGAGTGCGGGTTTGGGCAAACCTACCTGAACTCGACCAGTTACCATTCCTACTCATGCTGCTATTACCATATTTTGTGCTGTTGGCCAATTGTCTCTACGTAAACAAAAGTTCCATTTTCAATTTTAAGTTGAACATTTGAATAGTTTGTTCTATTCAACTATATCAATGTTCTAATTTTAATTGCAATGAAGTAGATGTTGTGTGAATATATATGTGTGTGTATGTATTTATCATCAGTCACAGCTTATAGCTTATGTATATGTGTTAGTGTGAAGTAATGAAATAGCTGACAACTTTGTTAGTTGATGTTAGTTGATGTAGTTATTAGTTAGATAGGTAGCAGGAGTTCACAGGTTCAAAGTTTTAGTCTAACTTAGTCTAATAAACTCTGTTTTGGATTGTATACAAGCGTTTTGTTTTTCACTTTTACATGAATGGAAGAATTCATAACTTCTGCATTTTCTTGATTTGCTATAAAGCTTGAAATTGTTCATGTTGCGAGTAGTTTTATCAATTTAATTAGCTAGTTATGTCATTTATTGCAAATTATTATATGATTATTTTATAATATTTTTATAAAAAACAAGGTGTAGAGATAATGTTTTATCAGTAGAGGAAACCTATACTTACATCACCTGTTATATAATTTTTTCTTTTTTTAAAAAAAACCTATATTTATACCATCAACAATATATAGACCAAAATCCACTACACTTGTTCTATATAACAAGTATTGAAGTCTTAACTACAAAGAAGAAAGACACTAGCTAGTATCTAACAGTACAAAACTCATACTTTTGCCTTGTCTTTGTCTATGATTTATGTATCTCTCCATCTCTAACACATTTACATGTCCAAATCTGTGCCTCTCAATAATGATCCCCAGATTTTTTTTTTTTATTTTTTTCCTTGTAAGAAAACAAAAAAAAACCCTTGAAGGCAATTGCATGACTTAAAATGTTTATCTAAACAAAAAATTAACAATATAAGGCTTTGACAAACAACATTAGATCAAATGTCACAAAAAAGAAAAGTGGATTGCCATTAAAATTGGGAGCAGCTGCAGATGTTGAGGGGCTTGAAGGAACCGCACCATAAACTGTTGCTCCATTTGAGTTTGTCGTGTTTAAGACTGATGAACTCGTGCTGTAATCGATTCCTATTGCTTGTTAGAATTTGTTTCTCAAGTGATTTTATATGCAAAAAACAGATGTAATAAATACTAGGTGTAATTTATTTTCTTTATGTTTAATAAATTTTGCTTATATTATTGATATTTTTAGTAGATAGTTATATGAAAATTAAATGAAAGCAAATATGGGGGTTAGGGCAGTTCACCTTGTGGATGAATACTGACATGATCCTGTACCTGAAATCATGGTAGACAAAAAACAATAAAGCAAAAATGAGAACAATATTGGATGTCGTTTCATATTTTTTTTTTGTCAAATAAAAATTTCTTTAAGCAGTAGTTGTTGCAGTTGGCCAAAATGAGTCTGTAATAGGGCCCAAGCAATTAGCAAGCCGTAGACAGCCCATTTAGTCAAATGGATTTTTTTTGCTTTTTTTTTTTTTTTTTTTGTTTTGTTTTTTGGAATGTATTTCTTTTTTGTTTTAAAAGCAAAAGACTATATAAATTTGTGAAAAACGGAGTGACCAGATGATAAACCATCTCCCATCTATCTCACCACTTGAGTGGCAGATACAAATACCAGTAATCTCATCATTTGTGTGGACATCTCTTTTCCAATATATAATAGTAGAGATTCGAATCGTACTATTAGAGTCTTATTTAAATTAATCAGATGTCTTCAAAAAAAAAAAGACTATATAGATTTTATCCGAATTCACATTTAAAACTCATTTCTCTCCCTCTCTCTCTCTCTTTTAATGAAATATTTTCTCTTTCAAATGTAGGGATCGACACTAGTAACCAATTTTTTTTAACTATCTCAATTAATTCAATTTTTTTTTCCAAATGTACATGTAGTAACAACGTGTGAGACTAGCTATTAAACCATTCTTATATTGTTAAGATTTCGTAAAAATAAAAATGATTCTTCTTCCATTAAGGAACAATATAATTAGGAATAAATTCATTTTTAGGTCAAATAAATAAGGAAAAAAATTGTTTTAACCAAAATAAAAAATCATTCATTTTTAGACTCAACAAACTTTATTCACTTTTAACCATTTTCGTCCAATATTTCACGTGAAATACTTTGTGGGATGAAGATGGGTTTAAAGTGAATGAAACTTTACATAATTAACCTTTTTTTTTGGGATAAAAACAAAATTTCACTATTTGTTTTGGACATTTCTTTTATTATTTCCACATAGTAATTATATATAGATCGAAATGGTTTCAAAATTAATCAAAAATTATAAAATTAATCTAAGGTTTCTTTTTTCTTCTGAAAATGCATAAAAACCTAACTATAATATTAAACCAACCGAACTCATACGAAACATGCTATAACAAAGTACCTTTATAATAAGACAATAAAAACAGTGAAGACACTTACTAGGGTCAGTGCTAATAGTGATGGCAGTTCCACCAAAATTGCAGCTATTGGGAATTGGATTCTTCTGATAATAAGCATTGAATGCATAAGAAGCATGGTCACGCAGAGTGTTGGGACTGTAACAGCTTCCTCCAGACTGAATTGGTGAGCAATCAGCACCACCATATCCACAAGCATAGTCCAAGGCTACTTGTAACGCTGTTTTTGATGCGCTTTGGCTAGCAACACACCAGCTAGCAGCACCCCCCGTAGGCACGACTGGAGACATGGTCGTGGTAGTGGGTGGAGTAATGGTCGGTGTCAATGTTGCTGGAGACATTGTATCCGGGTTTGAAGTGGGGTTCATAATTGGAGTCGATGGTGTTGTTGGTGTGGTGGGAATTATTGTTGGTACCGTGGTTATTGGTGTGGTGATATCCTTTCTAGTAGTGGAAATAGAACTAGTTAATGTGACTTGTCCTTTATCGGTGACCAATTTTGTATTCCTTGAACCTGAATATGACAAAACCAAAATTCCAATTCAAATTATCTTCATGCAATTTCATTGAAATTTAATAACTAATCCGGCAACCAGACAATAAAGTCTATGAACAGGTAATACGTAATAATGGAGAGAAAAAGAACAAACAAAAAAGTTGAATTTGGACAACAAACCATCATTGAAAATTTGAAAAACTAGTAGTCAGACAACTTAAACTACTATTTTGCTAATTAAAAATAAGTCCAATTGGATAAACTAATAAAAGAAGAGTCAATTTAGGAAAAGAGAAGTATACCCACATGAAAAAAGCATCAAATTCTACATCCAACATGTAAAGCAATGAGACTTTGAATCATAAACAGAGAATAAAGACTAATATTTTTATTGTCAAAATTTATAGCTTCATATTGATGTTTCAAAGACTAGTTTCAAACCCAGAAGAAAAAAAAAAAGTAGAAGGCAGAGGGAGTAACCTGAGCAGAGGAGAAGAAAGCATAGAAGCAGAAATATTTGAATGGAAACTGCTTTTTCAGTAGTACCCATTCGAGCAGACCATCAAAGTAACAACTTGTTCTTGAAAACAAATCCAGCAAATTGGTGTTCTTCTTCTGCTTTTTAACTTGAGTTTGGAAGAGAGAAAGAGGCGGTGGTGAGAGAAAGCATAAGGTGGTGAAATGTCAAGGATTTTGTGAAAAGGAGAAGATTTGGTTCTGGGGCTTTGACATATATAGAAATATATATGGAAAGAGAAGTGCAGTGATGTTGAGAGACAGAGAGAGAAAGAGAGGAGTTTTGAGAGGAAACATGGAGTGGAAGGAAGGTGCAAGCAAGAGATACGGTGGGAAAAGATTGAAAAAGAAGTGAAAGAGAGAATTGTTTTGGAATTTAGGTTTGGTATGTGGAATGCTGAGTGATGATTGTAATCATGACGCCGATCTATGCATGTTGTCTTTTTTTTTTTTTTTAATTCCTTCTGCCTTTTTATTTTAGAGGGCTCTTTTTTTTTTTTTTTTTTTTTTTCATTCTCTAATATTAAATCATATTTATATTCAGATCAATTGAGATAAGACTTTAAAATATGACTTAAATTTCTACTATCGAAAGCTAAGAAAGAGTTGTCTACATAAATAATAGGAAATGAAAGTTGAATCCACCACCTGAGTGATAAGACTGGTGAGGGATGACTTTATTACTGAATCATTTAACTTTTTTTTTATTGCAGAGGGATATGAGATTAACTATTTAAAATATAAAATATATATTACATAATAAAATAAATAAATTTACCTATTGATTTAAAACAATTATTAAGATTGCAAAATGATCTTTAAATCACATGAACAAAAAAAAAAAAATTCAGATTCACTTATTGATTTATGTAGGAGAAACATACAAAAATTGTATAAGCCTATGTATCCCTAATAATTTCGAAATGGATAGTCTTGCTAATTTATCTTCTTGTTGTGTGTGTTCTCTGAATGAGTGAAACAATTTTTTGTGGATGAAATTGAAATCAGAAGAAAACGTAATCTGGGTTTTTGCTAGGATGTGGGTGGTGAGAAACTAAAGTAACAATCAAAGTATCCTCTGTCTTTGTGTGTGTCTGTCTGTGTGTCTATATATATATATGTATATAAATCTCTCTCTTTGTGTATTAATTTATTTGTTCTTTTGTTATTGCGTTCGTCTTTTTGGACAGACAATGTGTAGTTGAGTGGTTTCTCATGTGACTGAGTGACTCTACAACAACTAATTAGTCAATGTCTTTTTATTTCTTTATTGTTAAATCGTTTGTGTTTGAGACACTGCTTGCCAAAATTTTCACTTCAAACGGGGATTACATAATGATTATAACTCCCGTAAAGAATGGTGGAGGTGAAATCCCTGGACCATCTTCGCTACTTTGTTCACAAATTGATACCACTCTATACAAAAGCAGGTTGACACTGACTTCTTCACTAATCATGGCTAGAAGTATCTGATATAGTTGGTTTGGTTCACTCCAATAAGAGAACTAATTTATTGATGGTCGATATACATTGATTAAAAAGCTCATTGTGTTAAATTGTTAACGTTTACACTAGTTCTCCCCAGCAGAAATATTATATAATTATATAAAAATTAATACAATTAAGAAGAATTAAGGGGTGTATTATTCATGATTCAAATATAGTACTTTTAGTTTTGAAAATAAGGATGAGATTGTATTAAAAATATTATTCTCAAAAACTCAAAATTGTACACAACTACAAAATTATACATAAACCATCAACGGTTTAGTCTAAGATTTGCCAATAATATCAAAGATTAATGTAAACATTCGAATGGTTGATCTTTAATCTACCATTATATTAATTAAAACCATATTGGATGCCATGTTAAACTTGAAAAAAGTGAATAAAATTAATGAAGAAATCTGGGCTTTATAAGGTGGGGAGTTCAAAAATTCAATCCTGAGGCTGCACTTTTGACTAATTGGATACTCTATACAAATAATAAATTCCTAGACTGCAAATATTTTATGCTCCAAATAAAGCCACATCTTGATTGTTGCCACTCTTCCGATTTAATTAAGTGGGAATGTATTTGACAAGGACTCCAAAGCGTAGAATTCTAGAGTCCAATAATTGTCAGCTGTTAATAATTGCTTTATATCTATTACAAATTTCAACTTTTCATATGAGCAAATCTAGGATATATATCTGTAAACATAATCCCAAAACCACTTTTAAATAATAAAAACACATGACTTGCAACAGTACCAATTTAATCTCCTTTTTTTTTTAAAAAAATTATTATCATTATTATTTTCAATATTTAATACGACTGTAGAAGGGTATGTTGTAGAAGGGCAAATTGACAAAGCTATAAAGCATGTCATCCTCATCACAAGGCAAAAGCTGGACCCTCCTTTTGGAAACTTGATATTTACGATTCAAACAAAGAATCCATATCACCATAAAATAAATGATTTAAAAAAAAAAAAACACACACACACATACAAAAACAAACACATAAGGAATCTCAAGAGTGACAGCTGCAGGCATCAATATATCTTAAACTCTTTGCTTAGAATATATAAATAAAAGAGGAACATCCAATGTATGCAAGTGTATCTGGATATGGAGCCATGGAGGCAAATTGGAAAAGTAAAATAGCATATAGAGGACAAAAAAATGCAAGAATATTGTGATTTTTGTTTTTGGATAGGAGAGAGGTAGGAGGACAGAAAAGAAAATATTGAAGGGAATTCTATGCTTCATCTTATCCTTCTCCATTATTCTACTCTTTCTTTTCCTTTGTATCATTTATTTTTTTATTTCCCACCAAACAAAACATTAACAATACATGGTATTGTATTGGATGGTTTCTTTGGAGTTGATAGCCTTTTGGGCTCAAGCATATCCTTATATTAGGCTTAGAAACCTATTTATTTTTATTTTTTATTTTTTAAGTTTTTTAAAAAATTGCGCACGTCTCATCATTTGCACCTTTTATACAATTATATTGTACCTTGATGGCTGATAGATTAATGATTTTTTGATATGTAAATCAAAAGGTTTATCTCAAATAGAATAAAAAATTTTCTTTTAAAAAAATTCGAAATTCAAATCTACTTTCTTAGAGGAATTCGACAACAATATTGTTGCACTAGAATTTCTTCTAGTGTCAATTAAATTTACAAGATGATGAAGGCACTATAATTTTTAGCAATAGATTCTTTGTTAGTGAGATTCTCTCTCCGGGTGAAATATAGATGTTACTATGGATGTTAGCGTGTGTAAAGATTGACATCCACATACAATAGCAACAGTGCTTTAAGACTTTAAGTTTGGTTAGCATGAAAGCTGATGTGATGACTCCTCCATAGGTGATCAATCACATCACTTTGGCTCGAATATGGATTTGCTGAGCTAGTTTCTTCATTATGTGGAAGGAAGTTGACAATGATAATGAACCCCGACCAGAATGCAATGTCTCCTTTATAGGGGTTCTCTAAGATGCCTGGAAGAACCTACAAGAAAGCACAGGATCAGAGCGTCATCGGTGGCCAAGTTGCCATCGGGCGAACCTCCATGCTCAATTCAAACCCCATGTAGTTTAAAAAACAAGAGTAGGATCCTTTCTTTAAACTTTTGTTTTTTTGATAATAAAGTGATAGATCAATATAAAAAAATAATGAATGATAATAATTGTTTATTATTTTCTCTATCATGTATGCAAATAGTTCCCCTGATTCTAAAAGGTGAAGATTTAAGTCTCAATCTTATTTTAAAACAAAGGGATGTATAGTTTTTTCTGAAATTAATCTCCCTCTTCAAAAAAAAAAAAAAAAGAAAGGTATGCTAAGTAGTTCACTCAAATCTAAACTCTTCTTCTTTTAATATATATATGTATATATATACACACACACTCTCTTCTCGTAAACAAACCAAAGCAAAACTCAAAACATAAGCTATGGGATAATCCCTCATAAAAACATCAATAAAATAATGGCATATACCACTTACCTCTTAAGATGGCATACACCACTTACCTCGCTCCAAACCCTATCTGATTTGGAACGAGATGCCCCAAACCCCATCATGACTCAAATGGGTTCTCAATTTTTGCCTTAAACCTGGATCGTTTGGGGTGGGGTATCCTGAACCTAATATGTTTTGACATAATTTAATAAAGGGTTAAACTATTTTACCTAATTACCAACATTATCCCTCAATTGTTTTAACTTCAATTAAATATAAATATACAATAAATTAAAAAGTACTCTTAAATTTAAACATATACTTCAGTTCAAACATACACTTAAAATTTAGCATATATTTAGATTCACATACTAATTTGAATATAATTGAACATGATCTAAAATTAATAAATCTTAAATTTAATAAACATATGGTGCAAACACCAAAACAACTTAAAAAACATAAAAATTCATTAAGTTTAATACAACAAGGTAATTTTTTAAAACAATAATTTAAAATTCCATTCAAGCATTTTAATAATCTAAAAGAATAATTTGTTGAAAACACAAACTTATAAGAAATAAGTTAAATCAATAAAATAGTAATGCAAAACACTTATAATCAATAATAATAGTAATAATAATAATACTAAAAAATCAATATTCATATATAACAAAATAATAATACATATTTAAAATAATAATAATAATAATAATAATACAATGAGTAATCGACTTAAAACGGATCAAAAGTGTTTGACTTAACCCCATTCGAAACTCAATTTTAATGCTCCAAATCTGACCAAAGCGGATTGTGGACATCCCTATTCCTAATAAGTGGGCAATGTCTTTTGGTGTCATCATTTCCTTCGTATATAGCTCAATCACCTTAGTTCAGTATTTTCTTTAGGTCCTCGGTTCTCTCCTGGAAGAAGGTCCCCCGACGGCATCATTTTCTGTGAAACTCGTGTGTATTTATATGCTAAAATCCCTCTTATTTTGATGTGAAGTAATATTTGAATCCAAAACTTTAGCACAGATAGAGGGGCTCACAATTTTATATGGACTGAAAATTTTTGGAACCGAAAAATGGTTACCATTTCTTGGGATCGGGTCTGTTCGCCTACACTGGAGGGAGGGCATGGCTTGTCTTGTGTAATTTGGATCTTTTTGATATAATTTGTTTACGTTGGTGTTTGCTTGGAAGGTTCTACATAATAAATCCTTAACGTTAGTGTTTTGCTTGCATGCTAGCTGGGATTTAAAAAAAGAGGGAAAATATTATGGCTGCTGAATTTATCGCAAATATTGGTCGTCAACGTTCTTGGTTTACTTTGGTGGAATAGTCCTCGGTGGATGTTGGCACTTTTTCTTCGTCATGATGCTAATTATTTTTCTAATTATAGGTTTAGCTGACGAGGTCTTTTGTATTGCTTTTCTTCATGCATTTATATTATTTTTGAGTTTTTGTATTAGTTTCATGCATTTGGTTAGGGGTTAGGCTCGTTATACCCCTATTTATTAAGTGTTTCTTAATTTTTTTCTTTCATTAATAAATTTGTTACACCAAAATATTTTGGTAGTAAAAATATTTTTAAGCAAAAGCCCTACGAACTGTGAAGGAAGAGGTGACCCTCTAGGAGACCCCTCTGGGAAAGTTGTCTAAGAGGCCCGTCTGGGAGCAGATTAATTATTTAAGACGAAAAATACTTAATAAGAAAGCAGCCAAACAGTAGTACAGCTAAGGATAATGTTAGTAATCACTAATTAATATGTTAAATCGATAGCGTGGTACAAGTCATGATGCCATGAAATCCACTACAAGGGAGCAATCCCTTGGCAATTATGAGCTATTGTAACCCCCCAACCAATTATTGGCATGCTTGTATCACCTTGGCAATTATTATTTTGCTTGGAACTCCTTTAACAATTGTTGTGGCCAAGGAACCTTTTTAAAACTAATTGCCTTAAATAAAGGTTGTTATCAAAGATCTTAAAGAAATGAGCATACGAAGGGAAGTAATTCTTATCCTTGATTCATATATGAAAGACAGACATGGAAATATGTTCTCTACACTAGTAACCGTATATCTAAACTCTTCTACTTTAAAGCTCTCTCATATTATTAGAGTTCTTCAACCACTTCATAGAATCTTTTGACTTTGAGCGTTGGAGTGTGATTGCAAAAGAGATGGCCAACCTCATTGACATCGCCCTGACCTTCTTTGGTCTTATAAAAAGAAAGTTGGAAGTCCAAGCATCTCTTTACAGGATACTTCTCTAAGAGATGTACCAATTGTCAGAGTACCTCCTAAAAGCATATTTAATGTCAAAGACTAAAATACATTCACCACAGTATTATTAGTTTACACTAGAAGAAATACCAATTAAATTGGTCATTGGTCACACTTTGTAATTGTCATCGCTAGACTCCTTCACACTAGTGTATAAAGATAACATAGAAAATACCACCACCATTGAAAAAACAAATGGGAGCTTTTGGTTGCTGGTCACAGATTCCATCACCAACGTCCACTTCCATTTCCAAATTCGTTTCAAACCAACCGTACCTCTCCATGCTAGACAAACAATGCACCACCATGAAAGACCTACGTAAAATCCACTCCCAGCTCATCAAAACAGGCCTTGTCAAACACCCCATTGCCGCCAGCCGTGTCTTGGCCTTCTGCACTTCTCCGGCCGGTGACATCAACTACGCTTACTTACTCTTCACACAAATCCAAAATCCGAATCTGTTTATTTGGAACACCATCATTAGAGGCTTCTCTCAAATCTCAACTCCACAAGGAGCCATATCACTCTTCATTGACATGTTGGTCAGTTCATGTGTGGAGCCACAAAGGTTGACATATCCTTCAGTTTTCAAGGCATTTGCTCAACTGGGTTTGGCTTCTGATGGAGCTCAGCTTCATGGTAGAGTCATAAAACTTGGTCTTGAATTTGATAAGTTTATACGTAACACCATCATTTACATGTATGCTAATTGTGGGTTTTTGAGTGAAGCAAGGCGGGTGTTTGATGAAAATATGGAGTTTGATTTGGTTGCTTGGAATTCAATGATTATGGGTTTGGCTAAAAGTGGGGAAATTGATGAGTCAAGAAAACTGTTTGATAAAATGGTTTCTAAAAATACAATTTCATGGAACTCTATGATTAGTGGGTATGTTAGGAATGGTAAGTTCACGGAGGCATTGGAGCTTTTTGGTGAGATGCAGGAGCAGAAGATTAGGCCAAGTCAGTTTACTATGGTGAGCTTGTTGAATGCTTGTGCTAGACTAGGAGCAATCAGGCAAGGGGAGTGGCTTCATGCCTTTTTGAGGAAGAATAATTTTGAGTTGAATTCAATAGTTGTTACTGCAATTATAGACATGTATTGCAAGTGTGGTTGTCCTTTAAAGGCTCTTCAAGTGTTTGAGTCTGTCTCAAAGAAAGGATTATCGTGTTGGAATTCCATGATTTTAGGCCTAGCTACGAATGGCTATGAGAATGATGCAATAGAGTTGTTCTCTGAGCTTGAATGTTCGAGCCTTAAACCGGATAATGTTAGTTTTATTGGAGTCTTAACAGCTTGTGGTCACTCAGGGATGGTCGATAAGGCGAAGGATTATTTTAGATTAATGACTGAAACATACAAGATTGATCCGTTGATAAATCATTATAGTTGTATGGTTGATGTGCTAGGCAGAGCAGGACTAGTTGAAGAGGCAGAAGAGGTAGTTAGAAGAATGCCTTTTAACCCAGATGCCATAATATGGGGGTCTTTGCTTTCAGCTTGTAGGAAGCATGGGATTGTTAATCTTGCTAAGCAGGCGGCAAAGCATATAATTGAGTTGGACAAAAATGAGAGTTGTAGTTATGTGCTTATGTCTAATGTGTACGCTGCTTTGCGTCAGTTTGAGGAAGCAATAGAGGAGAGGCTTTTAATGAAGGAAAAGAACATAGAGAAAGAACCGGGCTGTAGTTTGATAGAGGTGAATGGAGAAATTCACGAGTTTGTAGCAGGTGGAAGATTACATCCAAGAACTGGAGAGATTTACCATATATTGAATGAATTGGGATTGCAATTACAGTGAATGGGATGAGATGGTAAAATATATGCATTTTTACTATATCATACTTCTAAAGAAACACTATATTTTGATTTTCAAATTACTCCCATTTGAAGCTGTACATAGTTTAATTGAAATTCATGTACAAGTATTTTCAATGCCAAACTAGTTGGCTATTCACTGCAAAATCAGTTGACATCATCTGGATTCAACAAGGGACCTTGAGTTTGTTGTTATTAGATCATCAACATTGGTAAGAATTTAGAGAGGTTAATGCAACTCAGTCAGCAATAATTTGCGTAGAAATCTTTTAGCTGCAGTGAACTTGTATTCGGGCATGTTTGCTGAGCGTAAATATATGTATATATAGACTCATTGGATACTTAAGAATACTCTTTTACTCTTTAAAGATGCACTTAAAAGTGCTGCTTTTCAAGTCTTAATCAATAAGCTATGGACTTGTACATAATTTGATTACTATATGGAAGCAATAGAGAGAGACAAAAAAACAAAGGCAATGGTAAGCAGAAATTTGACAGCAGTAAAGAGATGACACAACATTTGGATAACATGAGAGTCCAATCTTTGCTTTGCCGCTAACCACGCTAAGACTTTGACATGGTTCGTCCTGGTGCCCATGAGTAAATCTCAGGAGGCATAGTACCATTAGTTAGCAAATTCTGTGGCATCCCATACAAATCTGAAATATCCAGGTGGTGATGACGACCAGTTTGGTAATGTTGATTCTGCATTGCTGCAGCAAGTTCATCATCGTCTAATGGAAGACGATCAAAAGTAGCATTCATGAAAGAAGCAGCCATGATCACAACAGGGCCTGAGGCAATGAGTGCACCAACCACAGCACCACCCACAACCTGCCCCTGAGCCCCTGCCAGGTATATTGTTAGCCCTGTGATTCCTGGTGGGGCCGGTGGAGGTAGGATTGATCCAAGCAATGATAGGATCTCAAACCTGCCATGAAGGGTCACGATAGCTCCAGACGAGGCTGGTTGTCGTAGTGTGACATTTGTTACACACCCACTACCGCTAAGTATGCATATACCGCGCTGCTTCCTTCTTGCAAAGTTGGCTAAGCTCTCACTCACATCGCACCCTGAGCTTATCTCCATTGCATGAGCTCGAAGTGCATTGGCACTGTCTCTGGTGACAATGATAGGTGGCTTAGGCTTGTTCTTAGAGCCAGCTGGCCGACCACGAGGTCTCCGAATGGTCTCTCCATCAGCTCCTGAAATTGGTGGAATTGCCTTGACTATTCTTGGAGGCATGAGTATGGCATCAATGCCTGATCTCTGATGACTGTACTTGTCTGCATCACGATTCTGATCAGTCACATCTTTGATCGCAACTGGAGGTATACTCAAATCCATTTCACCCACCATCGTTGCAACAAGTACGCTTAGCTTAGAAATGACATCAAAGTCACAGAAACTGTGCTCAGGACGCGAGTTTAAGTAGTAATGAGTGCTGATAAATTTATTGAGAGAACCCAAAAGAATGATTGGAAATTAGGAGATTGGTAAGTGACACCAACTTTTAATTAACATTTGTTTAATATGTACCCTTCACAGCCAACCTCCCAACTGAACCTTCATGTCAATTGCCTTCCTCAACAGATACCAATATCTCATATAAATATTCTGCTTAATTAAGCAAAGTGGGAAAAACACCCTCATTCAACCACTTGTTTCTGCAGGGTACTATGCCTTAATAATTTATGGCAAACATAAAAAGGTCCAATTACTGCACAACCTAACGCCATAAACACAAACACAAAAGCATAAACTTAAAAAGCGTTGAAAATCTTAGTTGATGCAAACCATTATTTATACCCAAACACCAACAGATAGACATGCAAGATTGATTCTATATATGCGAGGACAAAGCCCAACTAGATCATCTTTGTTAATACTTTCTGTTCAAAACCTCTCTAAAACCATAAATTGTGCCCCAACATGAAATTAGATAAAATACAATGTTGAGGCAAGAGGGCATAGCCAGCCAACTTCTCTTTCAAGTATGTACAATTGCACATTGCAACACTCAAAAATTGACATAAAATCTCTTAACCGTAACAACACCCTATTCTGCCGCATCCAAAAACTAAGACATTTAAAAGCCGTTAGTAGTTATGCCCCCAGATCTGGTTTAACTGGTTAGATGTGGTGCCCTGAGGATCAGTTAAAATGAAATCTCCAAGGTTTTGCCATTGTTGTTCTCTTCCAATACCTGTTCGAGATCCATAAATTTTTGGGTAACCCCCTAGAGATTCATAATGCTGTGAAGCTTGCTGACCTTGTTGATATACAGCATGCTGCAGATTTTGTCCAAGCAAACTACTATAGTATACACTCTCTGGAAGCACTGACATCGCTCTCGAACCATTCCCAAAATCCCATGTAGAAAAGCCATTATTCTGGTAACCATAGAAAAATTTTGAATAAAAGCATGGCGTAGGAATAAAAAATAAATAAATGTTCAACATCTAGTCAAACAAGAGTACATCCATAGTTGACCTTCAAGCTTATGTAAGAAATGGTAAAAGTTAAAAAAGAGGAATAGCAAGCACTTTGCATTCCCTTCTAGTCGGTAAATTATCAGGCTAAGACCCTTTCAATAACATTAAATTGTGTATTCCAATAATAAAGCATGCCTATCAGTACCATCACAATAGTAGCATATACGAGAAACAAACCAATAGTTCTCATTTTTACCTGTTGATGTGAAATTACATTTCCATCCATAAACTGAGAGCGTAAAAGATCATCATAGCCCGTCCCAGCACCTGTGTGAGAGGTGGACAGGTTATGCAAAAAGCTTCCAGGAAGGTTGGTAGAACTCCCAAGAAAACTTCCATGTCCAGCATTGCTACCGTTCAGCAGACGCATGCTGTTCATAGCAGCACCATTTCTGTATTGTGAAAGGTTGCCTGCCAGAGAATCATGGAATGCACT
>CM034472.1:9564808-9600221 GCA_019925255.1 Litchi chinensis
AATTATTAATATTTTCAGTACAATGTACAAAAATCATGCAATTTCTTTGTAATAATCAAACAAACTCTTAGCTTCCCCCCCTAACGCATCATCCACCGTCCGATCATCCCACCGTTCTCTCATTGCTTGATTTAGCCGTTGGATGAAACCCTTGTTATTCTGCTCACAGTGGTCCAAGATCTTCGCCATCACCCTGCAGGTTTCCTTGTCGTCACGCTCGCAGCAGCTGCCTCCGAATCCAGCTAACTTGTTCACGTACTCGACCAAGCCGTCCACCAGCCACGGTGGAGCCCTGGAGTCGCCGTCCCACAGCCACACCTGGGCCATGCCACGTTGGATAGCCGAGATGATCGCCTGATCGGTATATGAGTCTTCCATTATCGAGGGGCTTATGCTGATGACAAACTCATCGGTTTTGGGTTGGTCGACGGCGGGAATTCGTGTACGGTTAACGTTCTTGCTTGAAAGCCGGAGAGTGACGCTGCGGACTTGCTTCTTGTGGTGGTTGGTGGTGGTATCTGGGTAGAGAAGGTTTTCGACGAAGGAGCTTGTGTTTTGGATGATTCTTGTGGCCTTGTCGTTTGACACGTAGAAGAGCTGGAAGCGTTTGCCGGCCGGAGAGTCTTTGGACTCGTTGATAATGACTATATCAAAGCCTTTGGAATCTTCGTAGCGTGCCCAAATGGCAATTATTCCAATGAAAATGACTGAAAGAAGCCGGAAACTTATAGCTTTATTTGAAGATAAAAACTTGAAATCTTGATCATCTTCGGTGGTGGTGGTGGTGCCGGATAAGAGGGGTTGGAAGAGGTGGTGCTCTTCCATCGGAGATTAGGTGGGAATAAGGAGTAGTGCCAGTAGTAATGAAAGAAACAAAAAATATGGTCCAAAAAAAAGCATTTTATGAATATGATATTTACTTTAAAGGCACGGCATGTGGTTGCAATTTGCAAACTTTTTGCGGGCATCCACAGTGGGCACAGCTTATTGGCACGTGCAACATGCTCCACATCCGCAATCGTCTGGCCTTGCTTTGTTTCTATCATGTCTTCTTCTATTAGAATAAAGGCAAATTGCACAAACCCAAGTTTAGATTTGATTACAGCTAACAAAGCCTCTTACTTTAGCTTATGTAAACCACCATTGGTGTTACTTATCATTCGTTAAAAGAACGGTTCAACGCAAAAATGTCCATCTCACTTTTAATAATTTAAATAATATATAATATAATTAGTTAAAGAAAATGGATGGTGGAGATTTGATCTCCTCCACCAAAATGGATGGAGGCGATCTCCTCTTTCATTTAACTTTGTTTGATTAAAACACAATGAACAAGAAATCTAATTTTTAAAAGAAAAAAAGATAAGATAAGAAGGGTAAAACATGGAGCCAAATTTCTAGTCCTCCAGATGGGTCAAAGAAATTTTGGAGGTGCAGAGTTCCTTCAGAGTAGACTGGTCCAGGTGGAGGAGCAGTTTGCTCCATGGAGGGCAAATCTGCCTCTCGTAAGGAGCAGATCTTGCTCCTCCGGTTGGAGCAATTTGCTCATTCTTAAGAAGCAAACTCTCCTCCATGTGGAGAAGCGATCTGCTCCGTATGGAGGATCAGATCCTCCATTATCAGTGGTGAGGGTGGGAATGTGGTCAGGTCGGGTCGGTTTTGGTTAAAACCAAACCGAAACCGATTATTTTCGATTTTTGAAACCAAAAATCGACCCAAACCGATTTCACACTGAAACCCGACCTCAACCAAACATGCTCGGGTCGGTTGAGTTGAGTCGGTTTTCATCCACTACAAACAACAACAAAACTGTAGAGGATTAAAAATAGGGATAATTCCAATGTCCCACTCTAGCTTGATAAAATAACTAAAATCCTCCCTTACTTTACAAAATCGTTAATACCCTCTTAATTTTCAAAATAGATAAAAAAATCTTATAATTTATTAAAATACCCAAAAAACCCCCTATAATTAATTTGGACGTTAAAAGTCAACGGTTGACTGTTATATGGAAGGGCAACACTATCAAAGTGAAATAAAGTAAAAATATTAATATTTAATAAAATGATAATTTAATATTAAAAAAATTGAAAAAAACTTCACCGTCCATTTTTAAAATGGACGGTGGTGATCAAAACTACTAAAAAAAATTTAAAAATATTAATAATTTTTTAAAAATTATGTCCACCGTCCATCAATATGATGGACGGTGGATATAATCCAAAAAATAAAAAAAATAAAAAAATTAATACTTAAACACATTCTCTCTCTCTCTACTTTTCACTCTCTCTTTCCTTCTCTTCTTTTTCTTCTTCTTCTTCTTCTCTATCTCTTATTTTGCTTCGTCTCCCGACGGTGGGTGGACGGACTCTATTCTCTCTTCTTATTCTTCTTCTCCTCTCTTTCTTTTTCTTCTTCTCTATGCTGTGGTCTCCGTCGATGGAAACTCTTCTTTGACGGAAACCCAAAATGGGTCCAGAGATCTTTGGGTGTTCACGCCGAAAACCCAGAGATCTTTGAGTTTTCGATGGGTTTCTGTAGAAATCTATGGGTTTCCAGCTCTGGAAACCCAAAAATCCAACAATTTTTGCGGAAACCCTTGGGATTCCCACTTGGAAACTTCTGGGTTTCTGATGCTGGAAACCCAGAAAGTTGTGTTTTTTGGTTTTTTGTGTTTCCAGAAAGTTGTGTTTTTTATTTTTTGTTGTTTTTATATTGTTATTATGTTTGATGTTGTTGTTACAATGTTGGAGGATTTGTTGATGATAATGTTTGTTTGGTGTGTGACGATGGTTGATCTTTGGGTTTCCGATGCTAGAAACCCAGAAAGTTATGTTTTTTGGTTTTTTTCTATTTCTAGAAAGTTGTGTTTTTTGTTTTTTTTGTTGTTTTTATGTTGCTATTGTGTTTCATGTTGTTGTTACAGTATTGGAGGATTTGTTGATGATAATGTTTGCTTGGTGTTGACAATAGTTTGGTTGGTTGGATAGTTGAATGATGATAGTGTTCTTTATGCTAAGAACACAAGGATACAGGTATTGTTGAAAATATCGATATCGATGGAAATATCGGTACTACGATTCGGCTGAAATGTTGACGGAAATTGAAAATATCGACGGAAATTTACGTAAAACTTACAGAAAGTATGAAAATTTAGTTAAAAACATAATATTTTTTAATGAAACTTTTAGTAATGTTAAAATAATCATTTCTACAACCAAAAACCATATTATATTTAAAAAAGTCATATTTTATCTAAGAAGTAACAACTAAAAGGTATAAATATGAATATAATTTATAGAGCAGATATATGAAAATATAAAAAACTTCCATTAAAACTTTTCAATTAATTTGCATCACACAAATCATGTAAATTTTAATACCAAAATGAAGTCCTAGGTGGTTCATACATGGTATAGCTTAGCATCTAAATTTATACAATACTGATACCATAACATATAATTTGAATGGTTTTGAATATAATCACGAACATGTCATGAATAAGCTTCCTGATTTCTCCCCACCAGTCCATATATAGGAAATTATGTGTAAGGATCATTGGAGATCCCAAAACTTCTATGGTCATCATCACTAGTCCCTAAACTCATCGATTCAAAAAAGTTGAAATGTTATCTTCATTGGATGATGACATCCCTAACTGCATTTGATGGCTTCTCCTTGAATAATCCTTACCAATAGCCCCTATGCCTGGACCCGTAGCTCTACACCCATGGTCTTCATCTTGTGTGCAATGAGTGTATTGTTCTTCACAAGTAAATGGGTTCAATGACAAACCTGTATCAGTATCATTTCTTTGAGTAAAAACATAATTATTTTCTCCATTGTCATCATCATCGTCATCATCATCATCATCATCATCATCATCATTATCACCATCATCAGCACCATTGTCTTTATTATGAATTCCATCAATATGATCATTTTGATTGAAGCTAGTTGTGGATCTGCACACCTCTCCTCGCATTGCGATGTTACCAGAATCTTCATTACCAATTCCATCAATATGATCATCTATATGAAAGCTAGTTCTGGACCTACGCAACAAAGAACACTGTATGGAATTCAGCTTAAGCTTGATTACAAAATGAAATATAATAATGAGATTCTTGATGAAAATGAGATTCCTCACGTGGGTTGAAAACTTATTTTATTTATTTGATAAAAACTTAACAAATTCTTATTTGAAAAGCTTAAATTTCACTTTTATTTTATGGAAATTTAACCGATATTTTAAGGATATTTTACGGATATTCTACGGACATTTTCGGAAATTTCCGTGATATTTTATAAAATTTATACTATACGCTCACGGAAATGATATTTTACGGAAATATCACGGATATTTCTGGATATTTCCAGGGTATATTTTGACAGATAGGAGATTACACCCCCTATCGATATCGGTACCCTTGATTTACGGGAATATCGGCGAAAATATCGTGAAAATCACGGATATTTTAAACTAATATGGGAGATCCAATTTTCAGATTGGATCTCCACCTTCCATCAATTTTTGATGGACAGATGAACGGTGGAGATCCAATTTGGAGATTGGATCTCCATTTTTTTTTATATATTTTATTAATTTTATTGTATAAAAAATTTTAATTTTTTAATTTTTATTTGAGGGACAGTTTGGTTTTTTCTTATACTATGATAGTCAAGATCTATCTTTCATTTACAGAATTAACAGAATGGGTAAAATGAGATTTCGAGAAACATTAGGAGGATAATTAGCGATTACTTTAAACTACAGGGGGGAATTGGAATTATCCCTTAAAATATTGCAGGGTTTGATCATCTTCAGCGTCTCTAGCATCATCACCAACCCCAAACTCATCGCATCATCTCCAGAACAATAAATTATTCCCCACAAATCACGCTACAATCAGCCGGCACTTCAACTTGAATTACAATTTCAAATTATATGGGATCCTCATTTACATATTTATGTATTTACGAAGTGGGGAACTATAAAAACCTATAAACTGACCTCTCCAATGAATATATAGTTAGATGGCATAGCCCTCTTTCATTGTCGTGCATGAAAGTAACACATTATGAGAAAAATCTTCAAAACCCACTCGAAAGGCAACGGCAGTGGGAGGAAATTTTGCTGGATCTCGATGGAAACGAGACGAGAGGAGTTGGGTTAGAGAGTGGAGGAGGAGAAGGAGAGGGAGACAATTGATTTTTTGGACTGAGGACGATGGAGACAAGACCACTGAGGAGGAGGACGACAGAGACAAGACCATTGAGGAGTTGGACTGAGTGTTGAGAGAAAGTGGAGAGTCGACTATGGTGATTGAAGATTGACTGAGAGTTGAGAGGGAATCAGTGGAGAGTGATTGAGACATGACATATGAGCATTTTGAGTGTTCCAAAAAGCCGGTTTCAGTTCGGGTCGGTTCTCGCAAGCAAAACCGACCTGAAACCGAAAACAACCGCTTTTAAATATATAAAACCGAACAGACTCAAAATCAATTTGAAAACCGATATTTTCGGATGGGGTTGGGTCAGACCAAGTCGATCCTCTTTTTTGTCCACCCCTAATCAATGGAATAATTCAATCAGCAGTAATTTTTCTTTCAAAAAAAATCTTTTCAGCTTTGTCATAAAAAAATCAATTGTTTTATAACTTTCTTTCCATGTTTATCTTGTGATTATGATGGTAAGGAAGTTAGGGAAAGATGTTTTAGTGATTTTGATGATGAATGCTCGATTTTTGGTTTGGCTGATGAATAGAGAAAGGAAAGTAACATATTTCTAATTTTTAGGTGAAGAATAGAGAATTCATTTGACCATCATTTTTTTATCGATGATGATGATGTGATTATTAGTTAATAAGATATTTTTTTAATTTATTAATTTTAAATGTAAATTACTTATTTTGAAATAATAAACGAATAATAAAGTAAGTAAATAAGACATTTTGGACGCTCTCAAAGTTGGTAAACCGTTAATTTAAATGGGAATCACTTGACAATATAGGATGTTTGTGCAATTTCGATGAAAAAAAAAAGGCTTTGCAAGCTATAATAAACTCAAGGGAGTCTATGCAATTTGCTCTAATTATTCTAATTAATTATAGTAGCTTGACGAAAACAGCTTATAGATCCAATCTTAATTAGGCTAGCTCTTTGCAGTTCTAATTAGCTTGGTCCGATAGCTATACGTGATTGAGATTGAATTGTCTGACGTGACGAAATTGTGTTTATATATTACATAAATTTTCATTTAATTTGCACACTTGATTTCAACTTAAACGACCAGCGATATGTTCGAAGAAATATTTTTTTCAATGATGTTAACAGCGTAGCGTAGCACACTGCACGCATGCTATTTTAATGTATAGTAAGTTGATTTAAAAAAATGAAACAATAACATATTAAAACTTCAATTTGTAGTTTTAGATATCTTATAAAAAATAAATATAGATATCATGTATAACTTCTTAACTTCTAGTGTTCTGTCGTACCTTTATCTTATCTCACAAATTTTAGCCACGAAATTTTAATATTAGATTTTAATTATTCAAATAATTGATTTTGAATTTTAAAGCCTTTAATTGTTGTGAGAAGTGTAAGAGAAAACACTCATTTCTAAAAGGTGGAATGCATACAAACAGTTGACACAATAAGACAAGGCTAAACAAAATAACTCAAGAGTGTAATGCAATTCATATAATCAGTTACCTGACTTTGCTCAACAGAAACTAATATTTTTGGTCTAAGAAACATAAAATTTTTATTAATAGTAATTTCTTACCATTTCAAAAAAAAAAAAAAAAGTAATTTCTTACTTAATTTTATAAACTTCTGAAAAGCTCATTAAAGTTTAATTTTATAATGCTTAAATTTTAATTATATAAAAACCAAATATTCAGATTTGCAAACTATGTATCAGGTTTTTGCTCTGGTTTGGAGGTCTATATAAAAGTGTTAGATTGAAAGACCGGTTTCTAAGAATTTAAAAACTATTTTAGCAAATTCTTAACCACTGTTAGTTATCATTAGACTAAAAAACTTAAATTGATAAGCAGTGATCAAACTATAGTATTTAAGACTTGAGGTTATGATACATTAACACGCCCACTCATATGCAACATGGACAGATGACAAATGATAGACACATGTTAAAATGAGAAAATTTTTACATAAAGGGGAGAGAGAGAATTTGAATTAGAGACCTCTAAACTTTGCTACCATATCAGTTACCATTAGACCTAAAAATTTAAGCTAATAGGAAATGATTCAAATATAATATTTGAGACTTAAAGCTATGATACATTAACAACCACAATATATAATTCTAGTGTAAACAAAAATAAGAATACACAACAAGATAATATATTTGCCAATAAATAATAAGAAAATATTTAGAGCCGGACTGAATTTGATGCACTGTTAGAAGAGTAGCTGGAGTGCAGTTGGAAGAAACCAGCCATTAGGCACATTAAGATTCAAATTTTGACCAACGGCTCGAAGGTGCTTTAGCCATTAGAGTGCCATTTTAATTGCAATTACAATGGTTCGAAAACAAGCTTGAGTGCATCTACCATTCCTGTAAAGATTTGTATATTTGGGTAAATTTCAACTAGTCTTATGAACTTAATGAAGTTATGACTAATCTAAGATATCCAAAAGGGTTTGAGAATCTTAGTTCATGATGAAATAGCGAGCAAATTTAAGCAACAGAGCATATCTATTAGACTATTACATAAAAAGTCTTAATCTCAGATACTTCTCCAACTGATTGCACAGCTTGTTGATCCTTGGTTATTGAATTCTTTATACACTTTATTTGACTTCTTATAGAGTAAGATCGAAGGCATGGAGCCTTTCGCTATATTTTCAATATATTTAAAACTTTTATTACATTCAAATTAAACATTGTTAGAACTTCGTCAAAGTTTGTTATCTTCAAAATCAATTATTAAAGCTTTGAGGCTAACATGAAATAAATTTGTTTACCGATTAGGCTTGATTTTCTTGGCAAAACAAAATCAGTTTACTTATTTTACCGTACAAGCCTTTATAAGTTACAAGATTAACAACCATATAAATGATACATTTACTTACTAAATCGTTTACTCACTTTTTGCAATCCTAGAATTGTGCTTGGAAATGGTTAAATAATCCGTTGAAATAGGACCTTGCGGGGAACCTGCAATTATGGGTGAAACTGGTTTTCAATTTGGTGAGGATGGATACAGGATGGTGACAAATGGTAAAACTCATAATAGGTATGAAACTCATAACCTACACGAAATAGGTCATTGATAGCGTGACTCAGATAACTACTCCCATAATCAAGAAGGTGACAACTCTTTTCAACAGGGGATTCATAATTTACACCCTGTGTTTTAAAGGATAATGGTAAGATTTGATATTTGATATTTGATCTCTTGTAGTTAATGTGAGTACTCAACCACTCTTATTATAGGTGGTGTGTGGCATCATTATTGGTATAAGTTGTAAAGTTTGGGTTTTGAAAACTTGATGGTGAAGGCTCAAACTCTAAAGACGCTTAGGAGTGTATATAGCCATCATTATGGCAGTAGCATTATAAATTTTGAGTTTGCCCTTACTCAATTGTCACTCTTTTAATTTGTGTTTGTTTACATTTTTTTTTTTGTTAATTTTTTATCACTTATATGAATATTGTAGAATCATATAACATCGCTAAGACTTTATTTGATAAGTAAGATTGAATGATACAAGATTGAATATAACTTAATAGGTATTGTAACGTGTTTGGTGTAGTTAGGATTGGATTAGATTTGACTAAATTAATTTAATATTAAATAAAAATATTTGAATTATTTTTAAATATAATTAATGTAAATAATAAATAATAACAATAGAAATTACTTAAACACAACATACTTTTAAATCATTATTAAAATTTTTTATTTTATAAAACTTTTCAAAATAAAATTATAATTTTAAATATATTTAATATTAAATTATTATATTTATTAAAATTATAAAAATTAAAAAAATCCCGCATGAGAGGGATTTTTTAAACTAACCTATATTGAAAAAGGGATAATTCTAATATCTCGTTGTCATTTGATCTAATTGTTAATTATTCTTCTATAATTTGGACAAATCTCATTTTCTCCATTTTGTTAACTCTATTAGTATTTGATAGTAACAGTATACGAAAAGACGAAATTGCCTCTAAATTATAGAAAAACTGCAAAAATAAAATTAACAAAAAGATCAACTTACCCTCAAAATGTTTATATAATAATATTAAAAACTATTAAAATATGATAAAATAAAAAATAAAAATTATTGAGATTAATTTTTTTTAAAAAAAATTCGATGAAAAACAAAATCTAATTGCCAAAAGGGTTTCCATCATTAGAACCCATTTTCTGGGTTTCTAGCACTGGAAACCTAGATGTTTACCGGGTTTCCAACTCCAAATCCAAAAAACATTTGTGTTTTCAATGGTAGAAACCCAAATATTGTTTTTGGGTTTCTAGCTTCAAGCCTAGGTTTATAAAAAATTAAAAAACAAAAAAAAAATCACCACTAACAAACCTGAATAACCACACATTTGTTGATGAGCATGAAGGAAATGGATCTAAAAAAAAAACCAAAAAAGACCCAAATCATCAAACAAAAATCATTAACAACAAACCCAAATAACCATGCCTTCACTGATGAGCATGAAGGAAATGGATCCATTCCACGTAAGTAGAGGAGATTGAACTCCACCAACGTGGATTAGATCCATGTCTCATTCACTTTTATGGATTAGATCGAACTCCGATTTGAGTCAAGTCTTTAACCAAGCTTTAAAAGAGAGAGAGAAAATAAAAGGGAAATATGAGAAAAGAGAAAGAAAAGAGAAGAAGAAGAAGAAAAGACTGGAGAAGAGAAGATGAAGAAAAAGAAGAAGAGACAAGAAAAGGGGAGAGAGAGAGAAAGAGAGAAAGAGGAGAATTTTTATTTAATTTTTAATAAATGAAGTGTTTTTCTTTTTCTTTTCTTTTTAATTTTTTTGAATTATGTGGTAGACATAATTTAAAAAAATTAATTATTTTTAAAAAATAATTTTCTACTTACAATGTACACATGACATTCATCTATTTGTTTCATTTTTTTGAACTTATTTTATAATGAATTGATGGTTTGACCCTTCTAGATTAATGATTAAATATTAACTTTTAACGTCTAAGTTGATGACAGAAAGTTTTTTTTATTATTTTTATAAATGATAAGAGTTTTTTACTATTTTTGTAAATTACAAAAGGTTATAACAATTTTTGAGGTCAGAGAATTTTTTTTTTTGTTATTATATCAAACTACAAAAAAAAATTAAAATTATCACTTTCAAAAATCAGCCTCACGTAAAATTTGTTGTGGGGCTCGCTTGGTTTGGGATGGAAAACTGTCATGCGGTGTACATTGTGGGATGAGTAATTTCAAATCCCATCCCACAACGATGGCTGTCCGCGAAACCGGCCCTAAAAGTTACATTTAAGACTCAATGTATGTCTCTTTGGATTATCTTAAGATTAGGTGACTATTTGTTTTTTCGTTTAAAGACAAAGACAAAAAAAACAAAGAATCTCCTATGCAATCTTTAATATACACAATCGCGTCCAACCGCACAAAACTACATCCACCAAAGGATCGCCATCCAGCAGTTACAAGACGCGAACCTGGGCCCTAGCAGTTTTATGTCGTCACATCACGACAAGAAGTCGAAAAAGAGGCCTGAGAGAACAATGGGCTCCCGGTACAACAGTGGTTTGTACACATGGGCCTTTATGATCTGTTTTCTCAGTATCGACTCATGCCTCTAAATTTTCTATGATAAAATTAACCTTAAATATTATTACTTATTTTCATTAAAAATTTCCTTCCTACTCTCATTTTATTGTTTCCATACCCAACCAAACACTGAAAACAACCCATAATTCTTTCATCAAGATATTTCTGCAACTTTGTTAAGCTCTTACAGTTTTAAGTCGTGAATGTTAAGTGAAATGTATATTCTTAGGTGAATTGATAAGACTAGAGGATTGTTTATATGCCATTACTTTGAAATTTGACACGGACATATCAAGCCTTGTTGAGACTTGACAAGATGAATTACTACTAAATGACTATAATTACAAACATTTTTTTTTTTTAAGAAAAATTTGACACCAGTATGATCAAGGTCTTACAATTATATGCTACTTTATTTGCAGTTTGACATATATTGGGTTAGTACTCCATCAAAACTTGACAAAATCAACTCTACAAGCATCACCCAAAAGTAACTTCGACTATAGGCGAGGGGATCTCTCTACGCTTTGTGATTTTATTAACCAATGTGATGCTCAAACCTCTATCACAAGTAGATGAAGATAATGTATAATAATTACTTTAGTTATGAGTGAATATATAATCATATATTATTTTTTGATAGCTCATAGGTAAGGATGATAATTTCACTTGTGAACCCGTAAATTTTCACCCTAATGGTTAGGTTTGATTTTATTAAATGAGTTCATGAATGGGTGTGGATGCAAACTTCCACACCCAAAGTGTGTTCCGGTTGGAGTGCAGGTTCCAAACAAATCCGTACCCACACTTGCACCTTTGAACACGCAATATTAAAAGAAAAAAATATATATTTATTAATTTGCGGAAGGTAACCAAGGACGGCAATGTTGGCATCATGGCATAGAACTTGGAAGGTGGATATGGATTTTCTAGTTTTGTTAATGGTTATGTTGTTTGGAGAATTTGTTAGGTATTTTGGCCAATGTTTTGGCATATTTTTATGTTTTATTTGGATTTAAATTATGTCATTTATTATAAATTTATCATGTTCAATGTTAAACTTTAGGTTGGATTATTAAGTTTGATTTTATTTTATGGTTGATAGTATTGTTAGGATTTGAAAATTATCGACGTACGGATTTGATCGATCGAAATTCTAAGCTCAATACCTACAATCAAATAGAAACAAAGCAAAAACAAAAAGATGAAAAATAAAGAACAAATATTTCATAAGGATTTTTACGTGGTTCAGCCGGAATGGTGCCTATGTATACGACTATGTTCTCTGGTTATTTTGGCAGAGTTATAGTATAATATTAAGTATCGTATGTTTGTTTATAATGAAATTTCAGCCTCTACTTATAGCGTAAGGCATTACAGTTTGAATACAATTAAAACATAAAATTTTTTTGCATTAATTACACTTTCAAAACCGGTTTTCACCATATCTGAGATAGATCCCGCCATATAATAAATTGATTCTATTGACATAAGAATTTGAATTTATTTCCGATTCTAGTGGTTGACTTATTCTCAATTTGGGTTGTTGTTATTATGAAAAATTCTCTTAATGGGTGCTTCAATCTACGAGCTGCAGCTTGTCTTGGATGATCTCGAACTGAATATAAGGCGAGCTAGATTGTGACTGACCAATAACCTGAGAACTGCATTAGCAAACAGCGAGCTCGTTTGTGCGAACTAGATATTGGCGGACTGGGCTTTTGACTCCTGAGCTAATTCATTAAATCAGTTCTTCGAGCTTTTAATAGCCCATTTATGTGGTCCTAAGTATACCCACAACAGACATTATATCATTTGTGCTTATTAGATGATATTAGAGGAAAAAGCTTTGTGAAATTTGATATGATCTATATCTATATATATATATATATATATATTTCTTTTTACATGCTGCAGTCTTGCACCCGCACCCGCAAAACTTTACTGGTGTGAGTGTAAATTTTTCTTGCAGGTTCGAGTGCGGGTTTGGGCAAACCTACCTGAACTCGACCAGTTACCATTCCTACTCATGCTGCTATTACCATATTTTGTGCTGTTGGCCAATTGTCTCTACGTAAACAAAAGTTCCATTTTCAATTTTAAGTTGAACATTTGAATAGTTTGTTCTATTCAACTATATCAATGTTCTAATTTTAATTGCAATGAAGTAGATGTTGTGTGACTATATATATGTATTTATCATCAGTCACAGCTTATAGCTTATGTATATGTGTTAGTGTGAAGTAATGGAATAGCTGACAACTGTGTTAGTTGATGTAGTTATTAGTTAGATAGGTAGCAGGAGTTCACAGGTTCAAAGTTTTAGTCTAACTTAGTCTAACAAACTCTGTTTTGGATTGTATACAAGCGTTTTGTTTTTCACTTTTACATGAATGGAAGAATTCATAACTTCTGCATTTTCTTGATTTGCTATAAAGCTTGAAATTGTTCATGTTGCGAGTAGTTTTATCAATTTAATTAGCTAGTTATGTAATTTATTGCAAATTATTATATGATTATTTTAAAATATTTTTATAAAAAACAAGGTGTAGAGATAATTTTTTATCAGTAGAGGAAACCTATACTTACATCACCTGTTATATATATATATATATATATATATATATATACCTATATTTATACCATCAACAATATATAGTCCAAAATCCACTGCACTTGTTCTATATAACAAGTATTGAAGTCTTAACTACAAAGAAGAAAGACACTAGCTAGTATCTAACAGTACAAAACTCATACTCTTGCCTTGTCTTTGTCTTTGATTTATATATCTCTCCATCTCTAACACATTTACATGTCCAAATCTATGCCTCTCAATAATGATCCCCAGATTTTTTTTTAATATTTTTTTCCTTGTAAGAAAACAAAAAAAACCCTTGAAGGCAATTGCATGACTTAAAATGTTTATCTAAACAAAAAATTAACAATATAAGGCTTTGACAAACAACATTAGATCAAATGTCACAAAAAAGAAAAGTGGATTGCCATTAAAATTGGGAGCAGCTGCAGATGTTGAGGGGCTTGAAGGAACCGCACCATAAACTGTTGCTCCGTTTGAGTTTGTCGTGTTTAAGACTGATGAACTCGTGCTGTAATCGATTCCTATTGCTTGTTAGAATTTGTTTCTCAAGTGATTTTATATGCAAAAAACAGATGTAATAAATACTAGGTGTAATTTATTTTCTTTATGTTTAATAAATTTTGCTGATATTATTGATATTTTTAGTAGATAATTATATGAAAATTAAATGAAAGCAAATATGGGGGTTAGTGCAGTTCACCTCGTGGATGAATACTGACATGATCCTGTACCTGAAATCATGGTAGACATAAAACAATAAAGCAAAAATGAGAACAATATTGGATATCGTTTCATAATTTTTTTGTCAAATAAAAATTTCTTTAAGCAGTAGTTGTTGCAGTTGGCCAAAATGAGTCTGTAATAGGGCCCAAGCAATTAGCAAGCCGTAGACAGCCCATTTAGTCAAATGGAATTTTTTTTTTTTTCTTTTTGTTTTGTTTTTTGGAATGTACCTGTTTTTTGTTTAAAAAACAAAAGCCTATATGGATTTGCGATAAACGGAGTGACTTGGTGATAAATCATCTCCCATCTATCCCACCATTCAAGTGGCAGGTACAAATATCAATAATCTCATCATTTGCGTGGACATCTCTTTCCCAATATATGAGAGTAGAAATTCGAATCGTACTATTAAAATCTTATCTAAATTAATCAAGTGTCTAAAGACTATATAAATTTTATCCAAATTCATATTTAAAACTCATTTCTCTTGCTCTCTCTCTCTCTTTAAATGAAATATTTTCTCTTTCAAATGTAGGGATTGACACTAGTAACCAATTTTTTTTAACTATCTCAATTAATTCAAAATTTTGTTCCAAATGTACATGTAGTAACAACGTGTGAGACTAGCTATTAAACCATTCTTATATATATTTTTTTGAATGAAACCATTCTTATATTTTTAAGATTTGGTAAAAATAAAAATGATTCTTCTTCCATTAAGGAACAATATAATTAGGAATAAATTCATTTTTAGCTCAAATAAATAAGAAAAAAATTTGTTTTAACCAAAATAAAAAATAATTCATTTTTTGACTCAACAAACTTTATTCACTTTTAACCATTTTCGTCCAATATTTCACGTGAAATACTTTGTGGGATGAAGATGGGTTTAAAGTGAATGAAACTTTACATAATTAACCTTTTTTTTTGGGATAAAAACAAAATTTCACTATTTGTTTTGGACATTTCTTTTATTATTTCCACATAGTAATTATATATAGATCGAAATGGTTTCAAAATTAATCAAAAATTATAAAATTAATCTAAGGTTTCTTTTTTCTTCTGAAAATGCATAAAAACCTAACTATAATATTAAACCAACCGAACTCATACGAAACATAGTGTAACAAAGTACCTTTATAATAAGACAATAAAAACAGCGAAGACACTTACTAGGGTCAGTGCTAATAGTGACGGCAGTTCCACCAAAATTGCAGCTATTGGGAATTGGATTCTTCTGATAATAAGCATTGAATGCATAAGAAGCATGGTCACGCAGAGTGTTGGGACTGTAACAGCTTCCTCCAGACTGAATTGGTGAGCAATCAGCACCACCATATCCACAAGCATAGTCCAAGGCTACTTGTAACGCTGTTTTTGATGCGCTTTGGCTAGCAACACACCAGCTAGCAGCACCCCCCGTAGGCACGACTGGAGACATGGTCGTGGTAGTGGGTGGAGTAATGGTCGGTGTCAATGTTGCTGGAGACATTGTATCCGGGTTTGAAGTGGGGTTCATAATTGGAGTCGATGGTGTTGTTGGAGTGGTGGGAATTATTGTTGGTACCGTGGTTATTGGTGTGGTGATATCCTTTCTAGTAGTGGAAATAGAACTAGTTAATGTGACTTGTCCTTTTTCGGTGACCAATTTTGTATTCCTTGATCCTGAATATGACAAAACCAAAATTCCAATTCAAATTATCTTCATGCAATTTCATTGAAATTTACTAACTAATCCGGCAACAAGACAATAAAGTCTATGAACAGGTAATACGTAATAATGGAGAGAAAAAGAACAAACAAAAAAGTTGAATTTGGACAACAAACCATCATTGAAAATTTGAAAAACTAGTAGTCAGACAACTTAAACTACTATTTTGCTAATTAAAAATAAGTCCAATTGGATAAACTAATAAAAGAAGAGTCAATTTAGGAAAAGAGAAGTATACCCACATGAAAAAAGCATCAAATTCTACATCCAACATGTAAAGCAATGAGACTTTGAATCATAAACAGAGAATAAAGACTAATATTTTTATTGTCAAAATTTATAGCTTCATAGTCATGTTTCAAAGACTAGTTTCAAACCCAGAAGAAAAAAAAAAAAGTTGAAGGCAGAGGGAGTAACCTGAGCAGAGGAGAAGAAAGCATAGAAGCAGAAATATTTGAATGGAAACTGCTTTTTCAGTAGTACCCATTCGAGCAGACCATCAAAGTAACAACTTGTTCTTGAAAACAAATCCAGCAAATTGGTGTTCTTCTTCTGCTTTTTAACTTGAGTTTGGAAGAGAGAAAGAGGCGGTGGTGAGAGAAAGCATAAGGTGGTGAAATGTCAAGGATTTTGTGAAAAGGAGAAGATTTGGTTCTGGGGCTTTGACATATATAGAAATATATATGGAAAGAGAAGTGCAGTGATGTTGAGAGACAGAGAGAGAAAGAGAGGAGTTTTGAGAGGAAACATGGAGTGGAAGGAAGGTGCAAGCAAGAGATACGGTGGGAAAGGAGGGAAAAGATTGAAAAAGAAGTGAAAGAGAGAATTGTTTTGGAATTTAGGTTTGGTATGTGGAATGCTGAGTGATGACTGTAATCATGACACCGATCTATGCATTTTGCCTTTTTTTTTTTTTTTTTTTTTTTTTCAATTCATTCTGCCTTTTTATTTTATAGGGATTTTTTTTTTCATTATCGGACACTAGATCAGATTTCTATTCAAATAAATTGAGATGAGACTTTAAATCAATACTCAAATTTCTACTCCCGAAAACGAAGAAAGAGCTGCCTATATAAATAATAAAAAATGAGAGTTGAATCAGTGACCTAAGTAATGAGACAGATGAGAGATGACTTTACCATTGAATCACTTAATTTCTTTCTATCGTAGAGGGATATGAGATTAACTATTTAAAATATAAAATATATATTACATAATAAAAAAAATAAATTTATCTATTGATTTAAAACAATTATTAAGATTGCAAAATGATCTTTAAATCACATGAACAAAAAAAAATTATATTCAGATTCACTTATTGATTTATGTAGGAGAAACATACAAAAATTGTATAAGCCTATGTATCCCTAATAATTTCGAAATGGATAGTCTTGCTAATTTATCTTCTTGTTGTGTGTGTTCTCTGAATGAGTGAAACAATTTTTTGTGGATGAAATTGAAATCAGAAGAAAACGTAATCTGGGTTTTTGCTAGGATGTGGGTGGTGAGAAACTAAAGTAACAATCAAAGTATCCTCTGTCTTTGTGTGTGTCTGTCTGTGTGTCTATATATATCTCTCTCTTTGTGTATTAATTTATTTGTTCTTTTGTTATTGCGTTCGTCTTTTTGGACAGACTATGTCTAGTTGAGTGGTTTCTCATGTGACTGAGTGACTCTACAACAACTAATTAGTCAATGTCTTTTTAATTCTTTATTGTTAAATCGTTTGTGTTTGAGACACTCCTTGCCAAAATTTTCACTTCAAACGGGGATTACATAATGATTATAACTCCCGTAAAGAATGGTGGAGGTGAAATCCCTGGACCATCTTCGCTACTTTGTTCACAAATTGATACTACTCTATACAAAAGCAGGTTGACACTGACTTCTTCACTAATCATGGCTAGAAGTATCTGATATAGTTGGTTTGGTTCACTCCAATAAGAGAACTAATTTATTGATGGTCGATATACATTGATTAAAAAGCTCATTGTGTTAAATTGTTAACGTTTACACTAGTTCTCCCCAGCAGAAATATTATATAATTATATAAAAATTAACACAATTAAGAATAATTAAGGGGTGTATTATTCATGATTCAAATATAGTACTTTTAGTTTTGAAAATAAGGATATAAAATTTTGGGAAAAAAATTGTGAGACTGTATTAAAAATATTATTCTCAAAAACTCAAAATTGTACACAACTACAAAATTATACATAAACCATCAACGGTTTAGTCTAAGATTTGCCAATAATATCAAAGATTAATGTAAACATTCGAATGGTTGATCTTTAATCTACCATTATATTAATTAAAACCATATTGGATGCCATGTTAAACTTGAAAAAAGTGAATAAAATTAATGAAGAAATCTGGGCTTTATAAGGTGGGGAGTCCAAAAATTCAATCCTGAGGCTGCACTTTTGACTAATTGGATGCTCTATACAAATAATAAATTCCTAGACTGCAAATATTTTATGCTCCAAATAAAGCCACATCTTGATTGTTGCCACTCTTCCGATTTAATTAAGTGGGAATGTATTTGACAAGGACTCCAAAGCGTAGAATTCTAGAGTCCAATAATTGTCAGCTGTTAATAATTGCTTTATATCTATTACAAATTTCAACTTTTCATATGAGCAAATCTAGGATATATATCTGTAAACATAATCCCAAAACCACTTTTAAATAATAAAAACACATGACTTGCAACAGTACCAATTTGATCTCCTTTTTTTTAAAAAAAAATTATTATCATTATTATTTTCAATAGTTAATACAACTGTAGAAGGGTATGTTGTAGAAGGGCAAATTGACAAAGCTATAAAGCATGTCATCCTCATCACAAGGCAAAAGCTGGACCCTCCTTTTGGAAACTTGATATTTACGATTCAAACAAAGAATCCATATCACCATAAAATAAATGATTTAAAAAAAAAAACACACACACACACACACACAAAAACAAACACATAAGGAATCTCAAGAGTGACAGCTGCAGGCATCAATATATCTTAAACTCTTCGCTTAGAATATATAAATAAAAGAGGAACATCCAATGTATGCAGTGTATCTGGATATGGAGCCATGAAGGCAAATTGGAAAAGTAAAATAGCATATAGAGGACAAAAAAATGCAAGAATATTGTGATTTTTGTTTTTTGATAGGAGAGAGGTAGGAGGACAGAAAAGAAAATATTGAAGGGAATTCTATGCTTCATCTTATCCTTCTCCATTATTCTACTCTTTCTTTTCCTTTGTAATTTTTTTTTATTTCCCACCAAACAAAACATTAACAATACATGGTATTGTATTGGATGGTTTCTTTGGAGTTGATAGCCTTTTGGGCTCAAGCATATCCTTATATTAGGTTTAGAAACCTTTTAATTTTTAATTTTTTAAGTTTTTTAAAAAATTGCACACGTCTCATCATTTGCACATTTTACACAATTATATTGTACCTTGATAGCTGATAGATTAATGATTTTTTGATATGTAAATCAAAAGGTTTATCTCAAATAGAATAAAAAAATTTCTTTTAAAAAAATTCGAAATTCAAATCTACTTTCTTAGAGGAATTCGACAACAATATTGTTGCACTAGAATTTCTTCTAGTGTCAATTAAATTTACAAGATGATGAAGGCACTATAATTTTTAGCAATAGATTCTTTGTTAGTGAGATTCTCTCTCCGGGTGAAATATAGATGTTACTATGGATGTTAGCGTGTGTAAAGATTGACATCCACATACAATAGCAACAGTGCTTTAAGACTTTAAGTTTGGTTAGCATGAAAGCTGATGTGATGACTCCTCCATAGGTGATCAATCACATCACTTTGGCTCGAATATGGATTTGCTGAGGTAGTTTCTTCATTATGTGGAAGGAAGTTGACAATGATAATGAACCCCGACCAGAATGCAATGTCTCCTTTATAGGGGTTCTCTAAGATGCCTGGAAGAACCTACAAGAAAGCACAGGATCAGAGCGTCATCGGTGGCCAAGTTGCCATCGGGCGAACCTCCATGCTCAATTCAAACCCCATGTAGTTTAAAAAACAAGAGTAGGATCCTTTCTTTAAACTTTTGTTTTTTTGATAATAAAGTGATAGATCAATATAAAAAAATAATGAATGATAATAATTGTTTATTATTTTCTCTATCATGTATGCAAATAGTTCCCCTGATCCTAAAAGGTAAAAGTTTAAGTCTCAATTTATTTTAAAACAAAGGGGTGTATAGTTTTTTCTGAATTTAATCCCCCTCTTCAAAAAAAAAAAAAAAAAAAGGTATGCTAAGTAGTTCACTCAAATCTAAACTCTTCTTCTTTTAATATATATATATATATATACACACACACTCTCTTCTCGTAAACAAACCAAAGCAAAACTCAAAACATAAGCTATGGGATAATCCCTCATAAAAACATCAATAAAATAATGGCATATACCACTTACCTCTTAAGATGGCATACACCACTTACCTCGCTCCAAAGTCCAAACCCTATCTGATTTGGAACGAGATGCCCCAAACCCCATCATGACTCAAATGGGTTCTCAATTTTTGCCTTAAACCTGGATCGTTTGGGGTGGGGTATCCTGAACCTAATATGTTTTGACATAATTTAATAAAGGGTTAAACTATTTTACCTAATTACCAACATTATCCCTCAATTGTTTTAACTTCAATTAAATATAAATATGAAAGTACTCTTAAATTTAAACATATACTTCAGTTCAAACATACACTTAAAATTTAGCATATATTTAGATTCACATACTAATTTGAATATAATTGAACATGATCTAAAATTAATAAATCTTAAATTTAATAAACATATGGTGCAAACACCAAAACAACTTAAAAAAAATAAAAATTCATTAAGTTTAATACAACAAGGTAATTTTTTAAAACAATAATTTAAAATTCCATTCAAGCATTTTAATAATCTAAAAGAATAATTTGTTGAAAACACAAACTTATAAGAAATAAGTTAAATCAATAAAATAGTAATGCAAAACACTTATAATCAATAATAATAGTAATAATAATAATACTAAAAAATCAATATTCATATATAACAAAATAATAATACAATTTATTTAAAAAAAATAATAATACAATGAGTAAGCGAATTAAATGCTCCAAATCTGACCCAAAGCGAGATTGTGGACATCCCTATTCCTAATAAGTGGGCAATGTCTTTTGGTGTCATCATTTCCTTCGTATATAGCTCAATCACCTTAGTTCAGTATTTTCTTTAGGTCCTCGGTTCTCTCCTGGAAGAAGGTCCCCCGACGGCATCATTTTCTGTGAAACTCGTGTGTATTTATATGCTAAAATCCCTCTTATTTTGATGTGAAGTAATATTTGAATCCAAAACTTTAGCACAGATAGAGGGGCTCACAATTTTATATGGACTGAAAATTTTTGGAACCGAAAAATGGTTTCCATCTCTTGGGATCGGATCTGTTCGCCTACACTGGAGGGAGGGCATGGCTTGTCTTGTGTAATTTGGATCTTTTTGATATAATTTGTTTACGTTGGTGTTTGCTTGGAAGGTTCTACATAATAAATCCTTAACGTTAGTGTTTTGCATGCTAGCTGGGATTTAAAAAAAGAGGGAAAATATTATGGCTGCTGAATTTATCGCAAATATTGGTCGTCAACGTTCTTGGTTTACTTTGGTGGAATAGTCCTCGGTGGATGTTGGCACTTTTTCTTCGTCATGATGCTAATTATTTTTCTAATTATAGGTTTAGCTGACGAGGTCTTTTGTATTGCTTTTCTTCATGCATTTATATTATTTTTGAGTTTTTGTATTAGTTTCATGCATTTGGTTAGGGGTTAGGCTCGTTATACCCCTATTTAAGTGTTTCTTAATTTTTTCTTCCATTAATAAATTTGTTACACCAAAATATTTTGGTAGTAAAAATATTCTTAAGCAAAAGCCCTACGAACTGTGAAGGAAGAGGTGACCCTCTAGGAGACCCCTCTGGGAAAGTTGTCTAAGAGGCCCGTCTGGGAGCAGATTAATTATTTAAGACGAAAAATACTTAATAAGAAAGCAGCCAAACAGTAGTACAGCTAAGGATAATGTTAGTAATCACTAATTAATATGTTAAATCGATAGCGTGGTACAAGTCATGATGCCATGAAATCCACTACAAGGGAGCAATCCCTTGGCAATTATGAGCTATTGTAACCCCCCAACCAATTATTGGCATGCTTGTATCACCTTGGCAATTATTATTTTGCTTGGAACTCCTTTAACAATTGTTGTGGCCAAGGAACCTTTTTAAAACTAATTGCCTTAAATAAAGGTTGTTATCAAAGATCTTAAAGAAATGAGCATACGAAGGGAAGTAATTCTTATCCTTGATTCATATATGAAAGACAGACATGGAAATATGTTCTCTACACTAGTAACCGTATATCTAAACTCTTCTACTTTAAAGCTCTCTCATATTATTAGAGTTCTTCAACCACTTCATAGAATCTTTTGACTTTGAGCGTTGGAGTGTGATTGCAAAAGAGATGGCCAACCTCATTGACATCGCCCTGACCTTCTTTGGTCTTATAAAAAGAAAGTTGGAAGTCCAAGCATCTCTTTACAGGATACTTCTCTAAGAGATGTACCAATTGTCAGAGTACCTCCTAAAAGCATATTTAATGTCAAAGACTAAAATACATTCACCACAGTATTATTAGTTTACACTAGAAGAAATACCAATTAAATTGGTCATTGGTCACACTTTGTAATTGTCATCGCTAGACTCCTTCACACTAGTGTATAAAGATAACATAGAAAATACCACCACCATTGAAAAAACAAATGGGAGCTTTTGGTTGCTGGTCACAGATTCCATCACCAACGTCCACTTCCATTTCCAAATTCGTTTCAAACCAACCGTACCTCTCCATGCTAGACAAACAATGCACCACCATGAAAGACCTACGTAAAATCCACTCCCAGCTCATCAAAACAGGCCTTGTCAAACACCCCATTGCCGCCAGCCGTGTCTTGGCCTTCTGCACTTCTCCGGCCGGTGACATCAACTACGCTTACTTACTCTTCACACAAATCCAAAACCCGAATCTGTTTATTTGGAACACCATCATTAGAGGCTTCTCTCAAATCTCAACTCCACAAGGAGCCATATCACTCTTCATTGACATGTTGGTCAGTTCATGTGTGGAGCCACAAAGGTTGACATATCCTTCAGTTTTCAAGGCATTTGCTCAACTGGGTTTGGCTTCTGATGGAGCTCAGCTTCATGGTAGAGTCATAAAACTTGGTCTTGAATTTGATAAGTTTATACGTAACACCATCATTTACATGTATGCTAATTGTGGGTTTTTGAGTGAAGCAAGGCGGGTGTTTGATGAAAATATGGAGTTTGATTTGGTTGCTTGGAATTCAATGATTATGGGTTTGGCTAAAAGTGGGGAAATTGATGAGTCAAGAAAACTGTTTGATAAAATGGTTTCTAAAAATACAATTTCATGGAACTCTATGATTAGTGGGTATGTTAGGAATGGTAAGTTCACGGAGGCATTGGAGCTTTTTGGTGAGATGCAGGAGCAGAAGATTAGGCCAAGTCAGTTTACTATGGTGAGCTTGTTGAATGCTTGTGCTAGACTAGGAGCAATCAGGCAAGGGGAGTGGCTTCATGCCTTTTTGAGGAAGAATAATTTTGAGTTGAATTCAATAGTTGTTACTGCAATTATAGACATGTATTGCAAGTGTGGTTGTCCTTTAAAGGCTCTTCAAGTGTTTGAGTCTGTCTCAAAGAAAGGATTATCGTGTTGGAATTCCATGATTTTAGGCCTAGCTACGAATGGCTATGAGAATGATGCAATAGAGTTGTTCTCTGAGCTTGAATGTTCGAGCCTTAAACCGGATAATGTTAGTTTTATTGGAGTCTTAACAGCTTGTGGTCACTCAGGGATGGTCGATAAGGCGAAGGATTATTTTAGATTAATGACTGAAACATACAAGATTGATCCGTTGATAAATCATTATAGTTGTATGGTTGATGTGCTAGGCAGAGCAGGACTAGTTGAAGAGGCAGAAGAGGTAGTTAGAAGAATGCCTTTTAACCCAGATGCCATAATATGGGGGTCTTTGCTTTCAGCTTGTAGGAAGCATGGGATTGTTAATCTTGCTAAGCAGGCGGCAAAGCATATAATTGAGTTGGACAAAAATGAGAGTTGTAGTTATGTGCTTATGTCTAATGTGTACGCTGCTTTGCGTCAGTTTGAGGAAGCAATAGAGGAGAGGCTTTTAATGAAGGAAAAGAACATAGAGAAAGAACCGGGCTGTAGTTTGATAGAGGTGAATGGAGAAATTCACGAGTTTGTAGCAGGTGGAAGATTACATCCAAGAACTGGAGAGATTTACCATATATTGAATGAATTGGGATTGCAATTACAGTGAATGGGATGAGATGGTAAAATATATGCATTTTTACTATATCATACTTCTAAAGAAACACTATATTTTGATTTTCAAATTACTCCCATTTGAAGCTGTACATAGTTTAATTGAAATTCATGTACAAGTATTTTCAATGCCAAACTAGTTGGCTATTCACTGCAAAATCAGTTGACATCATCTGGATTCAACAAGGGACCTTGAGTTTGTTGTTATTAGATCATCAACATTGGTAAGAATTTAGAGAGGTTAATGCAACTCAGTCAGCAATAATTTGCGTAGAAATCTTTTAGCTGCAGTGAACTTGTATTCGGACATGTTTTCTGAGCATAAATATATGTATATATAGACTCATTGGATACTTAAGAATACTCTTTTACTCTTTGAAGATGCACTTAAAAGTGCTGCTTTTCAAGTCTTAATCAATAAGCTATGGACTTGTACATAATTTGATTACTATATGGAAGCAATAGAGAGAGACAAAAAAACAAAGGCAATGGTAAGCAGAAATTTGACAGCAGTAAAGAGATGACACAACATTTGGATAACATGAGAGTCCAATCTTTGCTTTGCCGCTAACCACGCTAAGACTTTGACATGGTTCGTCCTGGTGCCCATGAGTAAATCTCAGGAGGCATAGTACCATTAGTTAGCAAATTCTGTGGCATCCCATACAAATCTGAAATATCCAGGTGGTGATGACGACCATTTTGGTAATGTTGATTCTGCATTGCTGCAGCAAGTTCATCATCGTCTAATGGAAGACGATCAAAAGTAGCATTCATGAAAGAAGCAGCCATGATCACAACAGGGCCTGAGGCAATGAGTGCACCAACCACAGCACCACCCACAACCTGCCCCTGAGCCCCTGCCAGGTATATTGTTAGCCCTGTGATTCCTGGTGGGGCCGGTGGAGGTAGGATTGATCCAAGCAATGATAGGATCTCAAACCTGCCATGAAGGGTCACGATAGCTCCAGACGAGGCTGGTTGTCGTAGTGTGACATTTGTTACACACCCACTACCGCTAAGTATGCATATACCGCGCTGCTTCCTTCTTGCAAAGTTGGCTAAGCTCTCACTCACATCGCACCCTGAGCTTATCTCCATTGCATGAGCTCGAAGTGCATTGGCACTGTCTCTGGTGACAATGATAGGTGGCTTAGGCTTGTTCTTAGAGCCAGCTGGCCGACCACGAGGTCTCCGAATGGTCTCTCCATCAGCTCCTGAAACTGGTGGAATTGCCTTGACTATTCTTGGAGGCATGAGTATGGCATCAATGCCTGATCTCTGATGACTGTACTTGTCTGCATCACGATTCTGATCAGTCACATCTTTGATCGCAACTGGAGGTATACTCAAATCCATTTCACCCACCATCGTTGCAACAAGTACGCTTAGCTTAGAAATGACATCAAAGTCACAGAAACTGTGCTCAGGACGCGAGTTTAAGTAGTAATGAGTGCTGATAAATTTATTGAGAGAACCCAAAAGAATGATTGGAAATTAGGAGATTGGTAAGTGACACCAACTTTTAATTAACATTTGTTTAATATGTACCCTTCACAGCCAACCTCCCAACTGAACCTTCATGTCAATTGCCTTCCTCAACAGATAACAATATCTCATATAAATATTCTGCTTAATTAAGCAAAGTGGGAAAAACACCCTCATTCAACCACTTGTTTCTGCAGGGTACTATGCCTTAATAATTTATGGCAAACATAAAAAGGTCCAATTACTGCACAACCTAACGCCATAAACACAAACACAAAAGCATAAACTTAAAAAGCGTTGAAAATCTTAGTTGATGCAAACCATTATTTATACCCAAACACCAACAGATAGACATGCAAGATTGATTCTATATATGCGAGGACAAAGCCCAACTAGATCATCTTTGTTAATACTTTCTGTTCAAAACCTCTCTAAAACCATAAATTGTGCCCCAACATGAAATTAGATAAAATACAATGTTGAGGCAAGAGGGCATAGCCAGCCAACTTCTCTTTCAAGTATGTACAATTGCACATTGCAACACTCAAAAATTGACATAAAATCTCTTAACCGTAACAACACCCTATTCTGCCGCATCCAAAAACTAAGACATTTAAAAGCCGTTAGTAGTTATGCCCCCAGATCTGGTTTAACTGGTTAGATGTGGTGCCCTGAGAATCAGTTAAAATGAAATCTCCAAGGTTTTGCCATTGTTGTTCTCTTCCAATACCTGTTCGAGATCCATAAATTTTTGGGTAACCCCCTAGAGATTCATAATGCTGTGAAGCTTGCTGACCTTGTTGATATACAGCATGCTGCAGATTTTGTCCAAGCAAACTACTACAGTATACACTCTCTGGAAGCACTGACATCGCTCTCGAACCATTCCCAAAATCCCATGTAGAAAAGCCATTATTCTGGTAACCATAGAAAAATTTTGAATAAAAGCATGGCGTAGGAAGAAAAAATAAATAAATGTTCAACATCTAGTCAAACAAGAGTACATCCATAGTTGACCTTCAAGCTTATGTAAGAAATGGTAAAAGTTAAAAAAGAGGAATAGCGAGCACTTTGCATTCCCTTCTAGTCGGTAAATTATCAGGCTAAGACCCTTTCAATAACATTAAATTGTGTATTCCAATAATAAAGCATGCCTATCAGTACCATCACAATAGTAGCATATACGAGAAACAAACCAATAGTTCTCATTTTTACCTGTTGATGTGAAATTACATTTCCATCCATAAACTGAGAGCGTAAAAGATCATCATAGCCCGTCCCAGCACCTGTGTGAGAGGTGGACAGGTTATGCAAAAAGCTTCCAGGAAGGTTGGTAGAACTCCCAAGAAAACTTCCATGTCCAGCATTGCTACCGTTCAGCAGACGCATGCTGTTCATAGCAGCACCATTTCTGTATTGTGAAAGGTTGCCTGCCAGAGAATCATGGAATGCACTGCTATCTGGAAACGCTTGGGGCAAAGTAGATGGAACATGTGTTTGGCCCTGGGGCATGGAAGGGTAGCCAGTCATGTTTGCTAACTGTCCCAAGGACAGCGCAGGTTGAGAGTAGGGATGCACTGAAAGGTGCTGAGAAAGTATATTTCCCTTGGCAGTGTTAGAACCAGGCAGAGCCTGTGAGGCTGGCAGAGGTAAAGAATATGCACTAGAGTTCAAAACCTGCAAAATAACAATGGCATGAACAGGTCAATGATATTGGAGGTTTATTTTCCCTGCACCACAGGTCTAAATATGCAAGCATACCACAAAGTGGACTTCTATGCATCATAAAAACCAGATGATATTGGAGAATCAAATTGATTTCTTAGGGAAGAAAATAATAAAATCTTCTAAATCTATAGCATAACCTGCACACTACATTATCATCTGTTAAACACAACAGTGGGCAACAACTACAACTTTGATTCCAAACTTGGTGATTCAATCCTCTAATTTGGAATCACAATTAAAAAATTATATATGGTTATGGTGGTCTACTTCAGTATCCAAATTTCATCTGGTCAAGATTCAACTAATGAAACACGCATGGTCAATTTTCTTTACTTTCCAAAGTTAGCTACTAATAAAGCAAGCATACTTAAAAGACCAGTTATTGTGTACCTCTGACATGGAAATAGAAGGACTGTTCATCGAAGACAAAGCAGGACTGTATCTTAAGGGTACTGATTGTGCCACAAGAAATGGTGAAGAATCTCTCATTCTCAAGGACTGAACAGGCAATGCTGACAAATCACTTGGTATAGGTTTTGAATACGGAAGCTGTAAAGGAATATATGAGATGAGAAGCAATGCTTAAACATATCACTGGAGCTCAAAATTATGTAAAACACCAAGTGAGTAAATATGAACAACAAATAAGAAAACATGCAAAATGGTAATAAAAAGAAAAACCATAATTGCAATGTTAACATCACATTATCACAATGCACATAATTTGTTCAAAAGAGAATACTGAAGTTGGTCATATCTATGAGAAATACCACTGAAAGGCATCATTGCTAATGACAACCAAATACAATCGGTATATTGTATATTCACATCACAAAGTGCATAAAGTTGTTCAAGAGTGAAAACTTAAGTTAATCAGATGTCTGAGAAATACAACTGGAAGGCACCACTGCGACAGATTCAACATAAATTCTAAACAAGCTTGATAACAAATAAGAATGAATAGCTGATGCATACAATGGACACATGCAGTTGAAGAAGGGGAGGGACGGGGGGGAAGGAAGTGTGGCGGAGGGGTGGTGTGGATGGGTTTGGGGTATTCTGTTAAGAAAAAAAAAAAAAAAAAAAGTTGTATCCAAATCGCTATTTTTACTTTATGGGAACTAAAAATTAATATTAACAGAAAAGGCATATACAAGGAATAGTGAACAAGCTCTCCACAAAGCAAAACAACAAGAAGGATTAATGTTGATAAAAAAAATATATTACTCAGGCACCTTAAGCTGTAATCAACTTTTAAGGAATTGTTTTTTTATTATAATAAGTCCTCAACCCAGTGTTTTGCTTAATTTCACAAATTGAACTCACTAAATAATTGCACAGAAGGTACAGCAACTTGACAAGCATAACTAGGTTAAGATATATATTTAGCCAACCTTGATTCATCATTTGCTATTGGATTATAAAAAAATTTGTATGACAATAACCACAGAAAACAAATGAACTTCTATAGTCATTTAAGACATTTTTCTAATTGTTTTACTCTAATTAAGATTGCATCCTCAGAGGACTACAGATTCTCTTATTTACTTGTAACCATTTTATCATTCATAAAGGTTCTTTTCTTCTTGTATAAGAGTCCCTCATATACTCTTAGATTAAGCAAAGGGCACTAAAATATAGAATCAAAGAAACTGCAAGAAATTCCAATGTTATTACCATTTCACTTGGTGGAAGAAAATTCTTTGCATTTGGATCTATTGCAAAGGTCAAATTAGAATCCAATTGTGCATTCTTGTCACTGGAATCTGGCACTGATGATGGCGCCATATATTGATCCCCATGTGTTGTTTCAGGTATATCTTGCTTCGTCAGTTCTGGTTGTGAAGGTATCGGCAACTCATACTTTCTAGAATCTGCAGCTGCTCTATGAGTATCATGCATAAAACCAAGCTGCTCATCATCTTGATATCCTGAATTTCTGGAAAAAAAGGAATAGAGAAAGAGGAAAAAAAAAAAAAAAAAAAAAAAACTTACGAACCACAATCACCAAAGAATTATGCAGTGGAACTAAGCAAAAAAGCTTTTCACACCTAATGTCCTGGTGCAAAGCAGATGTACCATCTACTACTGCAGAGATCTCCAAATCACTTTTTGATGGATTAGATGATGTTGGCACAGTAGGTGTGGAAGGAACTCCGGATTTATAGGTACCAAAACTCAAATGCGAACAATCAGCCGCTAAGGCTTGCAGGTGATTTGGAAGCACCACAGCACTGTTATCATCTGCCAGAGGCTTGGCTGTCTCCTTCTTCCCTATGTTTAGTTGCTGCAAACTTGCAGTAGCTGATGATACTACTGATAAGACATCATCACTCAAAGATGCAGAGTGACCTGGGAAAGGCAAATCTGGACCGTTGCTTACTCCTGAAATTGGAAGTAAAACAAAGAAGAAAAGTAAGTTGTCTTTAAGAAACAGGAAAGCCAATTCCCACAAATTGATAGTACTCAATTATTCAATTGAAAATAAAGAAATATGACATACAAAAAGAGACATACGTTAGCTCATTGTACTGCAAAATAAATAAATAAATAATACAGCAAGAATTGAAATATACTATCATGTAGCCTCCGATATAAATATATAACAAGTAATACTCCCCAAGTGCCAATAAGACTTGATCAAATGTTAAAACTGATTTAAAACTCCCAAAAATCCCAAACTATAATTGTAATTGTATTTTAATTCAAATTCACTAAGAAAAGAATGAGTTGGAATTGCAATTAAATACAGTAATAAAACATATTATTTAGAAAGGCAAATTTGGCGGAGAAAATGCAAACTTAATTTAGTTTAATATATTTCTTCCAATAGGTCAGTTTTACTGGTTATTCAGATCTTTCACCTCCATGTCACTAAGATTTCTATTTAGTTTGGGAGGTCAAACATCATAATTTTACTAGCAACCAGAGCACTTTTCATGTCTAAATAAAAAACATGACATGTCTTGAAGTGTAAGATTTCATAAGTTCAGTGAAAAAGAGGATTCATCAAATGCCAAAGGGAACAACCACAAGACACTGACTGCACAATAAACAGCCAAAGCTCAAACTTTTCCTCTAGCTATACCAAGAGCACAGATTTCTGCCCTTCTGTTTTTTCAAGAGTGGAAGGCCAAGAGATAACAGACTTGACCAAGATATATCCTGATCCCCTCATTCTTCCACACTCCACCCCCCAGCGAAGGCCAAGAAATACAAAACGAGCACAGATCTCAACGACATGAAATCTGATTTTGGCATAAAAGTTAAAGAGATAAGAAACATCAACTTAAAAATTAATTGTAAACGGCTGACATGTTTGCGTTAAGGCTAATATGTCAAAACCATTTTAAGATTCAAGGACTATGGTAGCAATTTGGGCCTAATAGCCTTAGGGAGAACAATTAACCTTTAATAAGGCGATAATTAATCTAGGCATTCACAATTTATTTAAACATAAAATATTCCATTCACTTCCTTCTAAAGGAAATTTTTCTTCATCCTCTATGAAAACAAACTTTTGAACTAAAATCCTGTAGAATTGAGTCTTCCAGCTACATAACAGAGTTATTAAAGAATTCATAATACCCTTGTAATATTCATTAAAAGATAGAAAGGCAAATGGTAATAAGCAGTTAAAATGCAAGGGGCTACATGAACCAACAGAAGGTTCAGTTTACAATTCAGAAAAAGCAATAGAACGATACTGTAGGTGGAGACACATCTATTCCTCATGTAATGCCAAATATAGATTTAGTTCATGCAACGAACATCAACTAAATTTCATAACAGGTCTTATTTGCATTCTAGGATGATTAAAAGCACACAAGAGTCCATTCCAGAAGACTTCTGGGAACATAAATATAGATTGGAAATAAGAATTATGGTATTGAGTGTTATTTCAGATATTGATATGGCATTAAACTTATTATAATCATCATATGACACAAAGATTATACGATAATAACAAATACAAATATTAATTTTTAAATGTTGAAACTTACCTTCATGATGCTTATGCATGTGCCCATGAGAAACATAGGAACTTGTCTCGTTCAGTGAGTCATCATTAGATGCTCCTCCAGAACCATTCACAACAATCTGTCTACTAGCTGCTGACTCAGATCCATTGCAATTAGAATTTAGATTCTGGCTATCAACATCTCTCTCTGATATTTTAAGCTTCTCTGACACAGAATTCTTATACAAGTTAGCTCTATCACTATGTAAGCTAGACTGATTAGAGTAGACCTCAGCATCAGAGACAGCAGAAGCACCACATAGAGATGATCCACTAGCAGCTGTTAATTGCTCAATCACAGGCCATTGATTATCAAAACCTTGCTGACCAGAACTCATGCCAGATTCATGCATTGTCTCCAGCACATTAGAAGGATAAGAAGAATAAAAGTCTTGGTGCATTTCTGAATCCGGAGTTGATATTTGTGAAGATTTAATGCAATTGTGGGATAAGTTTGATGAAACAGCATGTTGATGCACGTATGATATTTCATTTGATATTTGCCAGCCTTTGTTTAGTGGCCTACCCCTCTTCACAATGTCAGCCATAGAAACATGTCCTTTGGAAACCCAGGAAGGCTGAAGTCCTGAAGACGGTTGCACAGATGAAATGACGGTATCACCTGCTCCTATTGATTGTCTTCTATTATCAGCATTTGAAGAATCACTGCAACAGTATATATGAAGCACTCAAACAGAATTATTATATTTGATCAAGAAACAAAGTTACAAGGTTCAGACAATCTCTTATGCATCAACTATAACTTATACATGCTAGTTCAGAGTCCAATTCGACAGACAATCCTATCTAATTTATTCGATACATGAAGAGTACCAGTTCTAATTACTCAATAAATTGCAGAATAAGCACTTGAAACCAAAATACTAGTTGATAATATTCCCATCATACAACATTATCTCATTATACAACTAACCTATGAGGTAAAGGCTTCTCATTCAAAATCTTTCCGGTTGCACGATATATATAAGAAGATGACGAGGAAGATACTGATGGAGCAACTGACTCATTCTCTCTCTTAGAAAAAGCTTTACCAAGCTCTGCAAGGAAAACACAAGATGACAAAACAAAAAGACAACCTAAACCAATGCATGCACTGAACAACAGTCTTGACATTGAATGCCAAAGATTAAAATATACCATTGTAGTTATTTTCTGTCGACCCAGTTCGACCAGCAACATATTCAGTACCAAGTCGAACCACCCGATTAGATGCACCATTGTTGTTTCGAGTCCGTGATTCTTGCGTCTCTTTCACCTGGAGGAAAAACATCATTATAAAATAACAAAACATATCAAACAGCCAAAAAATAACAGAGGCCTTGTTTCAAAAGAAAAAATAAGTAAATAACAGAGGCCTGAAACAAACTGCTTGACATCAACAATTAAAAAACCATTAAAATGAGTATCTAAATCTCTTGACAAGTACAAAAACATAAAACAACAAGTAGAAACCAAAAACCTAGAAAAAAATTCAAAATAAATAAACAAATAAAGCACATTATCCAAAAAAAAAAAAGAATACCTCTTTTCTTCTTTCACGTTTGCTCTTCACTTCGTGAAAAGTATCTACACAGGGAAAAAAAAAAACATATATTTCTATAAAAATCCCAAAAAAAAAAAAAAAAAAAAAAGTTAAATTATAGTAAAAATAAATTTTCGTTATCTAAAACTACAGATAACGTAGCAAACGAGAAAACAAGATAGAAAGATTCTTTCCGTCGTAGAAAAACGGAAAATCAATTGGAAAGAAGAGGTACCTTGAGAGAGAAGGCGGTGGACGGCGTCGTCGGCGTCCATGTTACACTCCAAGATCACGGCGTAGATCTCAGCGTCCGTACAGTTCTTGCCGAGAATCTCCTTCAAATTCTGGACTATCTTCTTGGCCGCCGCCGTACCTGCAAACCTCCTCCTCCTCCGCCTCCGCCTGTCTGTACATTGCCACCGCTCTTCTTGCTATCACTCCCCATCCCTAACTCTCTCTCTCTCTACAGAAAGAAAAAATAAAAAAAAGAAACTGTTCTTCTCTCTCTCTCTTGCGGCTCCCTCCTCTTCTTGGTTTTACTTTTTTGGATTCTCAGATCAAAACAAAAACCAATAAACAAACAAAACCTATTCCCTGTCTCCCTCTCTTATTTATACTATCATAACACGCTCTCCACTGCACACACGCAAACTCACACTGCCACTACTAATAAGTAATTAACTTCTCCTAATCTCACAGTCTGTTACGCAACTTCCCTCACTGACCGTCCATCCATCCTCCGTCCACCCTATTTTATATTTCTATTTTTAATTAATAATTATTTTAATTATCCGCGCGAGAGGGGGTTCGTGACTTCGTGCGAGAGTGTGTCTTTTGTGGTCAGGCTAGTACGGTACTTTGTGATCTTTTTGTCTTCCGCCAATTTCTTCTTGTTTACTTATTTTTGATTCAGCGTTTACTAGCCAAATCTTGTGATTTTTGCTTGATTCCTACTTCACTTTGACATTTTAACTCATAATTCGCTATTCTGGTCAACACAATGATGCAACAACCCAAACCATGCCTAGTATTATTTAATTGTTCGTATTGTCATAATTTATGAGAGTACTATTAGCAAACTTATTTATATGTATTATAAGATAATTTCGTACTCTGACCTTTCATCATCTAAGTGTTTTTTAATTACGAGGTAATAAAAAATGTTTAACTTTCATACTTAAAAGATATATAAAAACTCATTAAGATTAGACTTTTATACTTAAAGATATATCAAGATTTAGTGAGATTAAATAATTAATGTGGTTTGAAAATTTATTCTCATATTATGAGATATACTCCTACAATAAAACTATTTACACTTTCGAGTAATGGCAAAGGGTGAAATTCAAATATTTATTTTGAATGTGGTTAGAAAATGCACTAACGACTTGAGTGATAAATTGATGTATCCCATCATCTAAGTTGGCATAATATTATCTACAAAATACTAGGGGTAGGCAATTTAACATGAACCGACTTAAATCAAACCAAGTTTCAAGTGTTCAGGTCGGGTCTTGCAATAAAAAGGATCGTGTTCGATTTTGGGTTCGAAAAATCGACCCATGTTTGGTTTTTGTTTAGTTATGGGCTTCTGACCCGCGAACTGAACCAAATCCATCCCTTATATATATATATATATATTTTTCCTGGAAAATGCACACCTAATCCTAACCAACTGTCTCTATTGCGTGAACCAGGTTCTTGAAGGTCTTCCTTAGCATTGGTTTGTTGTGGGATTATGAAGTTTTAATGGTTTGTATGGTGGGTTTTCATTTTTTTGGATTTTGTGTTTTGTGTGGTGGGTTTGTTTAAAGTTGGGTTTTTTTTCATTATTTGGATGGTGAAGTTTGATGTTTTCATGGTGGGTTTGTTTGAGTTTTAAGTTTTAGGGCGGTTTCATTTGTCATGGAATTGTAAAAAAACACCAACCTTTATATTTGCTTTCTGTTTTATACATGTTGCATATTAGTTTTGTGAATTATGATCACTATTAGTTTTGTTGAATATCAGTTTTGTCTGTTTAAGTTATAGTTAGTTTTGGCTTTATCTTTTATTTTTTGTTAAAAGTATATCAAACTAGCGGGTAGATTGCGATGTTTTTTTGTTAGTTTTGAAAATTAGTTTGTGTTTGTGTGTTAAACATGGAACCGACCCAAACCAAACCGACTTGATGTTGTTTTGAGGTCGATTTCACCTTCTAAATAGACATGTTTGGTTTTCAGGTTTGAAAATCGAGCATTTATTGGTTCATGTTTGGTTAGAAATCGAATCGAACGCCCAAATATCCACCCCTACAAAATATGATGTGATTCATGACATAGTATTCATTGTCATCGAGTGT